>CM031236.1:701499768-701538794 GCA_018340775.1 Taxus wallichiana var. yunnanensis | reverse complement strand
TTGCTAGTTTAAAAGGGCAACAATAAAATTTTCCTTCAAGTGATAAATTATAAAGAAACCCTTACAGAAAGGTGGTACAATGTGAAATATGAATAATAGATGTCATATAAACCTTATAATGGTTTTAAAAATATATACATATAATTATATACAATGTCAGTAAACAAGTTGAATGAAGTTAAAGAGTTCTTAAGGGAAGAAAGGAAACTATCATCTTGTGTCAAAACAATATATCGTATTAATTCACAACCCATGGCTGATAGCTTTCACCTTCTCGAATCATTGACGCAAATCATATTAAGTCAGGAATTAATGTAAGGTAAATCAAAAGTGCTAACTAAGCCATGCTAAATTGGGTAATCGGGTCAAGTTAAAAATCTCAAACTAACTTATCAATTTATAAACCCGAAATTGGTAATCATTAACACATTTTATTTTATTCTTTACACTTAACTACACCTCCTAACTTAAGCAACAAGAGCCAAGTTTCAGGTGGGTTTCCTTAGCGCAAGATGCTTGTTATCATTGTCATAAACCCGTAAAATCCGGTGATGACCTAGTTTACCTTATCCTACATATATTAGCTTCCTTGGTTTGGTTTTTGAGTGTGCATTAAAGATAATGCCATCTTCTAGGGTAAAGGCCCTCTAAAAACCAACCTCTTTCTTTTATAAAAACCCTGTAGGACCAACCACTTTTTTGTGCTTAGACCGCCACTAAAACTCCTAGTATCACCTATTAAACCCGCTACCCATTTTGGTCACCAATTGGACTTATGTATAATTTCTTGTGTTAACTGCGAATCTTATCATGATTTTCTAGTATCAGTTTGAGTGTAGATCAGAATCCTATTCCTCAAAGGTGCCAGAGAAGAGTAAGTTTTCTGGTCATTCATTTTCCGGTTTAACCCTTTCTCGTAGTGTTTAAAGGATCTATGTTGTGTTTCTCATGGAAAGTTGAGAACATATTCTCAGTAATGTGTTTAAACATAATCTTGTCAGTTGGGTTAAAGAGCCTATTTATTTATTTTATCAGACTCTTTCTTACCTAAACCAATCTCTTAGTTAAGATAGCAAGACCCCTTAAAATAAATATGGGAACTAAATCTCATTTGTAGACTTATTCTTTTTCTGGCATTGTGGTATTGGAGGTTTTTTATTAGTTAGGATGTATGCCCTCAGGAGTCAATCCTTGGGATATTTTCGAGGTAGACGACGGGATGAAAATCGACATACGCAACCTTCAACCGCACTTCACTTCCCGGGTCGTACAAAGCAAATGGATATTGAGTGTATGTGGCTAACCATAGGAGGATCACACGCCACTAAGATTTGCAGTGTGATCTCCTCGATAAATGCCGAAAGTTAAAAGGGAGATTTAGAAGCGCTCGCTTAACTGGGTAAATGCTCAAATTACCTAGGGTTTGTTTTCCTAATAATGGATTTAAGTGTTGATCTAATTGAAGTGTCCATGTAAACTCGAATGTGAAATTAACAATCTAAGATAATAATACTTGAAAGGAAACTAATCTAAAAAACAAAACTGAAATATCACAATAAAAACAACAATTTGCTTCTATTCTAAATAATCAAATCTAACCTACACTAAAAATCGTACAAGTGAGATAACCCGATGTGGTTATTCAATTCATTGAGTGTACATGCTAACATAAAAACAAGAACTTTTCCAAAATAATCTATGATATGTAGACATCCTCCTATATGTATATTCTCCCCTTCAAAACCCATAGGGGCAGGAAGAAGAAGATCTCACACCTAGGGTATGCTATGAAAGATTTAAACCTCTCGAAATTAAATTCAATTACTCAGTAAATTAAAGAAGATTGATTTATACTCTATTCGATATAACGTAACAATGATAAATTACATGAATAAAATGGATCAAACAACAAATCTAACATGGAATTAAGGCAATAAGCTGCAAATCTAGATGTGTAGTAATTTTTCCCCTCGCCTTGTCTCTTTCTCTTCTCCGAGTGTTCATAATGAGTCCAAGGAATCGGGAATGCAAGAACAATGCTTAGAGGATTGGTGGTTGAGTTAATTGTGAAGCTTTGAAGTAATTTGACACAATTAAAGTGAGAAGAGAGATAGCACAAGAGATCTAAGCTTGGCTATGAATTCTAAAGCAAGATTATGGTAGTAAAACAATACAAGACATACACAAAAATTCTTATTGGCCTTTTGGTCAATACAAGTATGGAATATATAGAATGGAAGATATAATATTAATTCACGCACAAGACAACGAAGCGGGGAGTTCTACTCATTAAATCTATTTAAAATAGAAGAAGCAAGGAGAACCAAGCAAATGCATATATTTTTAGCAAATTCGGCTCCAGGACAATGCTCAAAAATAAAACTTAAGTTGAATCGTCGTATGTAATTTCATGACATGAAGATTCCGAAAATCGACAGATCGCCACCGCACAGCAGGTGGCTTTGACACTTAAGCTGCCAAAGCAAGTACAAAGAAGGGGGAAATGGAAAAATGCGTAGGAGCTATGTAAGGTGGCTATCTAGGCTACAAATATACACTACATGCTGGGTTTCTGGATATCTAACACCTTCAAAGGACTTTGAAATCATCAGTCTGTGGTTCTTAACCATTTTCCTGATAAAAAGACAACACATGAAATTCTCGGGGGTGTATACATATTTCTGAGAAGCATTTTAGCCATGAGAAGGCATAAAAATGTGAATCGAGTATGGTGTTCCCGAAATGGGGAATTATAAGCTATACCTCGACACGCCTGTCATTGCCAAAAATTCACCGTCCAAACTCCTCGCGATCTCAGTAAAGTGGAAAGAAAGACTCAAGTGCAAATAGATAAGATATCGTAAAATAATGCTAAATCAAAATGACAAGAGGACTTACCATTTGTGTGGAATTTAGAAGTATACTCGCATCCATGCTTCTCCACCTTCTGTAGACAAGTACACTCAAATGAAATTAAAAATATATATATTCAAAGGAAACTCATTTTCTAATTCATTTTTACATTATTAATTCGGGTTTCGATCTGATTATTTTCGAGCTCTGAGATTGATGGATACCATTCTTTCGATGAGAGAATCATACATCTGCAGATCAAATCATGATCACGCCTCCACACTTGCAGTGAAACCGATAATGCACTCTCATGTTAATGCATATTTCCTCTTTTGTGTTTTCTTGCACTTCTAAAATTTGAAATGTTGAAAATTTTACCTGTGGGGATGGTTTTCTAAAAAATTTGGCTTTTAATGAGTGATTAGGGGGCGCTATAGGGCATGTTTTTTATTTCATCCAAAATGGTCAATTTTAGCATTTTTCCCATTTTTAGTGGCTAAAGGAACATCTTTGAAATGTGGCTCAGACCGTTTAGCCCAAAGCTGGCGTATTATTGGATCATGGGGTGACCACTACCCAAGGCAGGTAGAAGGTCTGGAACCGCCACCCCGCACCGGGTGGTGGTTCTGGACGTAATGCCAAAACTTGTATAAAATCTCAATTTTTTTGTCTCTTTTATGTTTTTAAACGCTTTTAATGAGCTTTTATATGATTTCCTTTTACTAACTTGCTCTTTCTCATGTTTTAAAGTGAATGCGCAAAGAAGGAGGAGTACATCAGATGGAGTCACGAGTGGGAGTGTGATCAGCTCCCTTTGTGATCTCTGGACCAACTTACACAGGATGATATGGACTTACTACAGTAGAGCAGTGATCCTGGAGAGGATAGTCCTGGTGCCCCATGTTATTTTCTTTCTAAATAAGCATTTTACATGTGACTTATTATCTTAATGGGATGTAGACTTAACACCTTTCTAGTTTCCTCGGTCATGCAGAGGGTGATAGACTATCACCTGGAGGATGTATTCCAATGTCCCGGGCTCTTTTGGTTCTTGGGAGGAGACCGGCCTCATAAGGCCGTCGGGTCTACCTGGCTGAGAGATCACACGATGGGATACTTACTCGGATGCAGCCCCTTTCCGGATCGAAGAAGGGGAATTAGGGTCCGATCTATTCCTACCGCTCTCCCATTCCTTTCCTTCGTTAGAGAGATCATGGGCATCTTCATTAACGAGGTCAGATCGGGATGGGACAAGGGAGGAGATACATTACTATATTGTCAGCCCCATCATCGCATAGATTAAGTGGGCATGTATTTAGTAGATATGCCTAGGGCATCGAGCGATATCTTGGGGACCACCCACCATGACTTATATGTGGTGGTCTGACTTTAGGGGTAGTCTGTTTGAAGCCACACGACTTTGGTCATGAGTTAAGTGTGTACGAGCACACACTCATACAACAGAGGTGTTCCAAGATTTCGACCCAAGCAACGTCAGCTTGGGGCAGCCAAAGTGTGACATGGATGTTCATTTTTATGGACACCACATCACGCAGCCTGCATCCTCAGTTATTACTGACATGATTGTGACTCCCTATTTAGATATGGCAGTGGTTATGAGGAGAGGAGGTTACGACCGTAGCAACCTATTCCTCCATGAGCTAGTTGATCGAATGGATGAAGCGGAGGTTAGCCAAATCCACCCATTCGATTGGGTTCCCGCAGTTTGTCCTCGACTACATGTGGTATACTGATTCCTCCCTATTATTCCAATTTTAAGGTGATAGTTTAAGAGGATCAAGGGGTCCCAAATGGATCCTGGGGATGGATAGTGGTTACTTCTTGGTAATACCATGCATCATCACAAATGGGTGGTCTCGGGGCCAGAGAGCAAGCTAGTGCTCCTCGAGCACCCACTTAGGATCGCACTGGGTCCCTTCCCACACAGCAGAGAGGAGAGTGAGCTTGAATCAAAGGTGGACTCTAATTCCGAGGAGTACGTAGGAGGTGATAAAGAGGAGTCTACAAAGAGAGGAGACTAGGGAGGATGAAGAGGAGGCAGCTCCCCTCATAGGGGAGAGAGAGCCGAACCCCGAGGGCATGACACTCTGTGAGATTCTCGGAGTGGATCAGAGGAGGAGGCAAATGCAAGAGCGAGATAATTTAGCCCTCGCAGACGACTCCTTCCTCTCTTTCGAGAGAGAGAGATGACGAGTCTATGATGGGACATCATCGTCACGCCCATGATTTTGGAGAGGTCCCTGAAGAGCCAACAAACACCGTGAAAGAACCACCAAAGATCCTACATAGATGCCGCAGATCCGAGTGAGTCTGAGCATCGTCTCTCTACTTTGGCTTCATGGTCGACTCAGCACACTTTAGCTTAGTAATTACTTTGATTTGTGTCAGACACCCTTCTAACTTCATCGTGTTCTCTTCATGCAAAGATCTCAGGCATGGGTGCTAGTAGAGCTTATTCAACAGTGTGCATCGTAAAACCTTACTCATCCCTTCGGGGAAGACACATGGGCTAAGCCGGGATCATGATTCTAGACAGCCCCTAGCTTGACTCCATATACGATTAACATCTTCGCCTCTATCCTGGAAGGTGGTGGAGATAGTGACTTCATCTCCGTACCCAATTTTCTAGGTACAAGACTATGATGACCGCTTGATGAGGCGCAATCAATCACGAGTGAAAGGAAGGCACGGAAACTAATCACCACGTTAGCACTAAATACCATATACCTTTGTTCATTCACATCAATGGCAGCCACAACAGAGCCCTAGGCAAAGAGGTCATGCGACACATCCGAGGGTTCGCACAGTGGACCTCCACAGCTATTAAGCTCCATTTTTTCGATACTTCAGGCAATTATTTTGTATATTTCGTGGATCCCCATGAGTGTTTTAATTACCATGCTAAGTGCATTCTATGCCATCAGATACAAACTTCTGACACCCATGATATATATATAGACACTATTTTTCGTTCGATATTCCAATCAGATCCGAGTCTCATTTATTTTTTTCGGTTTATCTCACATGCATGCATCTTTTAGACATTTTAGAACTTCCATTTTAATGCTTTTTAGAATGAATGCTAATGGGTATCTAATGATAACATAATGCTTTATTTTTGTTCTTATGCGATGTTCATATATGACACTTCATATTGTTTATCTTACACAAATTTCTCTCTTATCTTCTCAACCTGTCATCCATTCAACACTTAACTACTTCTTAGGTACATACATGCCTCAAAGATCACCAAAATTGATTTGTCAACAATGTTCTAGAAATATTAAAGCATCAAAGTTCCTCAAAATGTCAAGAAAGATTCAAACATCAAGGCTCTGTACTACTATTGTAGGAAAAAATTGAGAAAGGTTCATTCTTCAAAGTTTGGCATTTGTCAATGAGAATTCAAGAATGATATAATCTTCAAGGATCATTAAAAATAATTTATTCTTCATCAAGGTTTTTTCACCTACAATTGCACATATTTCATAAAAGTATCAGTCCCTAAAAGGCATTTACACCCACCTTTAACAATTTCCTTCTCACATTTTTCTTTTACGAAAGAGATTCCCTATACTTTACTCCCATAACTTAACCAATTCAATGTTATCACAACATATGGATTTAAAAAAAATCTTCTACTATGATACCAAATGATGGAGAGGAAAACATAATACTACATACATTCATCAAACAAGTAGGTTCAAACAACTATTTCCACCCTTACTCTGCATTTGAGGATCAAACCAAGCCCCAAAAGGCTTAAATCTTGCACAAACTAACAACTACCAACTCAAAGGTCTTAATTAACCTTAAAATATTGGTTCTAAAAATTATTTCACAACTAATAATCTATTCTAAGTGATTCATAATGAAAATACGTCCTCTTATCTCAACTCACTACATGACCAACTTCTAGATCTATAGATTTCTTGCTCAAGGATGCAATATTGTATTTTTATCCTCTTCAAGTCTCCCTTTCCCATTCTCCCATGTTTCACCACTCAACACACATGTTATACACCCATTTATATGATCAAAATGACTCAAGACTTTATATTTAAAATATTTTCTCTATCTCAGCATTTATACCCTTAAGACAAGTTTGTTTGGATCAGTCATGCATATAGACATTTATGATAACCCACAAAAATATTTCAAATCCTCCCTAGACCTCCTATCATGCTCATGGTGGATTCCAATTTTCAAAACCCTACTCCTTCATTAGTTTCCTTAATCTTACTTTCCTTCTTATACTCTCAAACCCTTAACTAGGTCTAGTACAATCATTTTTCGACCATAACTTCACTTACAAAATGTTTCAAGACACAAAATAAGTGGTTTACCCATTACATATTTATAAGCGTGTGGGAGAGGTTTCAAGGATCTACTCCATGTTTAAAGGTCACTTCATTTGTAAAAGGACTCACTAAAGTAGGTTTATTATTGTGTTACACTGTCCTAGATGAGGACTGTGAGCAGTATCTATAATTTTGACCAATTAAAACCCCAAATTATTCTTGAATCTCATAACTGACTATGTGTGGGTAATTACTTCCAAGTTTTAGGATCAGATTCAAATATTTTGACCTTCATTTATCAAATCCTAATTCAGCCCCAGAGAAACCCTCCTAGAAACTCTGGGAGGTCAAAAAATTTTATAACTTCCTCTATACTTACTTTCAAAATTCAAAATTTGGATTGTGGGGCCTTGGGCTTGTAGTAATATTTCCCTCATGATAACCTTACTAGAAATTATGGACAAACATGTGAAGTCGTCCTTTTCTAGGTTTCTTTGAATACTTGACCTATAGATGATAATATCATAATTTGAGTTCACTTTCATCTTAGGCATTCCTTTATTCCCAAACTCAATTTATTTTATTATAACACACATCACTCCTTTGATTACATCATGTACCCTCCATACACTTCTAAGATGTATGACAACAAGCCTTTATACAAAACTCAGGTCTTGTTATCAACTTCTTGTTCAAAGGACAATCACAGTCAGGTTATTACATGCACACATGAACATTTCACAATAATATATTTCTTAGACTATAAAATTCCTTCAATACCCTTGAAAATATCACATGCTCCTCTACACATGAACCATCCAATATTTTCCCCTGCACATGTTATCATAGTCAGGATCTCATGATCATCTAAAGAAATGTTCTCCTAAAAACATACTAATCCACCTTTAAGATTTGAAATATCATTTCAACCCTCTCACCCCAATTTTATGAATAGAATCATGGATCAAATACTTTGGTGTGTAAGAATAAACATAGTCTAGTTCATGACAGAGAATTAGTTTTCAAGAGTAACTTCTTATTGTTACCATTGTTCACATGCATAGTTTTTCCTATAGTAACATCATAAAAATCACAAGTCTAGGGATCAAGGAGTCAAAGAGTAACCATAAAAATCTTTGAGACAATGTTTTCTTATTCTAGATTATGCTTCCCAACCTATGATATTAGTTTTGAGACTTCTTCACAAAAACAAAGTATTCCATTGTGTTACTTCCTATATCTATTACAAAATTCCTCCTTCATGTTTCTCCTCTCTCAATCCTTGAGGAATGATCCATTACCCTTACCTCATCCTTCTTATCTTCATGTATTCGAGTTTGTAACTCCCCATCCAACTCTTAGAAAACTCCTTACATCTCATAATGGCACATCATATGCTTCAAATCCTATTTTTGGTCATTTTACATTATTTGCACACACTTATTGATGTATACACACCTTTTGAGGATTCATTTTCACATGAATAATCCCTATACCTAATAAACATAAAACTCTTAGCAATCTTACCACATTACCTCACTCATACATACTTTGGAAATTCAAACTTGTAAATGGAGGGAAACTAGAATTTTAAATTTGAATGACTTGACCCCTAAACTCTTTAACCTTTCTTAAATTGGCCTCCAAAGTTATCCCTTAGGAATAATTTTTTATTTGAATCCCTTTAATGATTCTCCTACATCATAGAACCTTTACTCATAAAGATTACACTTTATTTATTTTCATTTTAACATTTAGTCACAAAAATATATAACTTATTTAATCTTATGATTATCACAATGAGGTTGTGTATTTTGTTTCAATGTTTTCTTTACAAGTAACCTATTAAGGCTTTTATAATTATATACATTCTAGTTGCATCTTGTAGAACCCAACATAAGGTTAACAATAGGATAATTACAAAATACACATCTCACAAGAGCATTATATAACAAGATTAAAATACCATTAATTATTTGGATGAGTGAGATCCACCAATAGTGTCACATAAACATGATTTCATATTTTAATATCCAAAACCTCTTATTATACACAATATTAGTAATTTTCCATAAAGGAAACTTTATTCTTCCACTACCTATAAATAAGAATGCAAGACCACCGATTTTCGTTAAACAATAAGTGAGGGAACCCTTGGGCCCAAGAAATATTAGACTTCCTTTCAAGGTGGTCAGCCTCCTTTAATACAAATTAATGCAAATGATAATAAAGAAGCTATATGCGAAATCACGATTTAGGTACCTCGTTACTAAAAGCAACAAGAGACTAAACTACCAATAATAAAATGTCATGTTGTTTGTTTGGTCACCGGTTATCGATACGTTCGTAATCAAGTTACAGGATAGACAAGGCTGGATATGAGATTGTTTGGAGGTAAATAGGTGAAAGGTTGGTTTTTGGTATAAGTCACAGTGACCGATGCCGGCCACTGGATAACCGACCATGGTTATAAAACCATACGGTAGGGGATAACCGATATCGTAGGGGCAAGTGATTTAGGGATTTTAAATGGAGGTTGGTCAGAAGGTGGTTATGGGGTTTAGAAGGTGGTAGATGGTCGAGGGGAGTAGAGGGTGATAGAGAAGACTCGAGAGTGAGAAAGTTGTCTTTGGGGCAATATAGAGATGGATGAATGAAGGTTAGGTGCAGGGGCTGCCAGGTGGTAGATCCAGGAGTGAGCTTATAATCACTATGAATCAAAAGTTCACAAAGTAGTGTCTAGAAGCATACAAGGTAATAAAAGAGACTACTTACTAGTTTTTGATGCGGATGCAGGTCCAAGGAATGCAGTGGCGAAGGCAAGGCTCAGTTGGGATGATCCGCAATCGAAGTGAGCTGATGAAGCTATCCTCCGACTCTCCCAATGTTTGGATGAGTGTGACCATGATCTAGTTGCTCTGGGCCATAGCCTTGGGCTCAATACTCCTCTCTCGCAACCTCTCTCTCTCTCTCTCACTTGTCTCCTCTCGCAAAATGAATTCGGATCCTTTGTTTTGGTTGGGGGAGGTCATTTATAGGGGAACGATGGTGGTTACCTAACCGACGCCGGCCACGTAGGGACCGATGTCGGTTAGGTCAAAGTTGGCTATTTTTAGTAAAATAGCCAACTTTCCCTCTTTTCTCCCGAGGGGTCAGCCTGTGGGCTTGGTCAAGTCATTATTAGGTTTGTTTTGGTGTGGGTGAGGGGTGATGAGTCATGGGTGTGGGTCTGGACCAAGTTATAGGTCTTAATTAGGTTAGTTTAGGTTAGGGCTAGGTCATGGTGAGGTGGCGAGGTGAGGTGAGGCAGGTTGAGATGTGGATTTATTAATTATAAGGTAATTAATAAATAATTAAGTGTGTAAGGTTTAGGTGGTGAGGTAGGGTTAGGTCATGAGATGAGAGATGCGGGGCACAGGTCGTAAGACCCAAATTTGGTGTCTACATTTGCCCTCTTGTTGTCGTGTAGCTTGTCTTGTAAAGCCGCACCGACAATAATAAGAAGTGGTTGCCCCAGCTAAGGGTATAGGTAATCCCTCAAATCT
This sequence comes from Taxus wallichiana var. yunnanensis, assembly GCA_018340775.1. Classification (NCBI taxonomy): domain Eukaryota; kingdom Viridiplantae; phylum Streptophyta; class Pinopsida; order Cupressales; family Taxaceae; genus Taxus; species Taxus wallichiana. The sequence continues at coordinate 701,528,074 of CM031236.1, read as the reverse complement.
ATCACAGATTGAGGGACGGAAATCAGTGGATAGGGTTGATAAAGGGTGAATGATGATGAGATGATGGTAAGATGGTGGGGTAAGTTCAAGGAAGCAGACACACGTTCAAATGTAGTAAAGTGTGACAGTAGGGTACACGATTCAAGAGCAAACAAGCAATTCATATAGCAAAGGTCGATAGTTTATCCAAACAAGGTTGATATAATCCCGTATCCAAGGGCATAGGAAGTAGCTCCAGTGGGATATAATGGGTAAGGTACCCGAACGTTTAGGCATGTTCAGCAAGCACTCAAATGGTTGGTTTGGGTCGAGATAAACGTCATGGTCTCTGCCTAGGCAAAGCTGGTCACCGATCAATTCAAGTATCCTAGTCATGCTAAAACACGAACAGTGAGCTCGATGAACAAACAAACAACTACATGATGGGTGGATAGAATCATAATTTGTGGGCCTGGCCGAGGTACTTAATTGGTGCGGTCTCGGGGCTGGCCGATTGGTCGGGTCGTCGGCCTGGGTCGGGCCGATCGTCGGGTGTGGCCTGGGTCGGGCCGATTGGTCGTCCGCCTCGGGTCGGGCCGATTGGTCGGGTCGGCTTGGGTCATTGATTGGGCCGTTGGCCGATTCGGCCGCGCCTTGGGGCCGATTGGTTGGTCATGGCCTGGGTCGGGCCGATTGATTGGTCGGCCTGGGTGGGGGTCGGTCAGCCGATTGGTCGTTGGCCGGCCGGGGGCGCCATCGGGTTCGGGCCTGGGCCGATTGGGTTGGCCTCGGGTCGGGCCGATTGGTCCGTCGGCTCTGGCCGATTGATTGGTCGCGCCTTGGGTCGGCCGATGAATTGTCAAAATAAGGCTATTTAGGTCGGGGATGATGTGGAAAAAATGGAGATTGGTGGATAAGGGTTAGGGGCGTAATGAATTCAAAATAAGGCTATTTAAGGAAAAGCAAAGCTTAGGGGTCGATGGTGGTGCTTGGTGAAAATGGAGCATGATCGTGGCTAACCAGGAGTTAGGTGCCCAGGTAGGTGGTCCTAAGTGAGTTTCATACATAGGGGTAGAAGAATAAATAAGGATTTTCACAATGATGAATTAGAAGATGTATTTGTTTAACATCTAAATGAAAACATGTATGTTGATTTGAGTTATGATAATAATAAGAATGTTTTTGTTTTGAATGTTTGGATTGATAAAGGAAAGGTGAGTGTTATCAATATAAATACGTGAAAATATTTATATTTTTAAGGAAAACACAACACATGATGATAGGTTATGGTAGGGGATGGTCGAGCTAACCTGGGAGACCCCATGTCTCCTAAGTGCTGCCTACATAGCCCATCGCACAAAGCAAGGAGGGGCCTCAGATCGATGTAGTTCTCCTTAGACCAGTGGGAGAGGTGAATTCAGCAATTTGGTGTGGTTAGGCAATTTGTTGGTTGGTAAAAGTTTGATGTGGTAGGGTAATGTTGTTGTGTGTTGGTAGGTTGGTGGTGTTGGTGTGGGTATAGGTGAAGCGAGGGTTAGCTTACCCAAGCATAGGAAACCGTGTCCTGATTAAGGTCAACACATAATCCTAGATTTGGGTAAAAGAGGAAAAAGTGTCCCATAGTTGGAAAGAGCTAAACAAACCACGTATTATCGTAGGATGAGCTTCAATCCCTGTACCTTGATAAAGTGAGAAGTCGATAGGTGAAAAAGTTGTATAATCACAATATATCGATATACGTCACGTCCCTTGAGTTTTGTTGTTTTGAAGAATGGTGAGGTGAGGTGGATGGTATAGCTGGGGCGCAGAGAACTTGTTATAAGGTGATTATTCTGACGAAAGAGAACCAAACCTAAATAGACAAGTCCATGACTCAAAAGTGCTTTTGAATACTGCTTTTATTTTTCTGGATATAGATTGATCGATGGGAAGTCTATATGGGATATGCATTTTGTTGTTCTTGAGGTCTTCACGAAGTTGATCAATGCGAGAAGCTTCTGATAGAGGCTGACTTTGTATAGCTGTCCTTCAAGGGAGCAAGTCTACTTATAGTAGTAGATGTGGCTTGCACATAGTGTCCTTCGAGGGAGCAGTCTAGTTTATAGCTTAGAGGTCTAGATGTCCTTGGCATGAAGCATCTAGTTTTGCAGAAGTTTGACTCAAGAATATCCTAGTAATTGTATAATTGAGAACTTGTTATTTTGATACTTTTAAGTCATGGACCGACTAAAAAGGGGAAGGCATCTTTAAGAGGAGGTGATGATCAAACCACGTGAGTTTGATTCTACTTTGAGATGCACGAAACAAGGTGTATGAGGTGGTAAATGAGCTCAAGGGACGAGCGCAAGGTAGATAAGAAGTGATGTAACACTAAATTCAACAAAGAGAATGGTCGAGATGCAAGACATTAGGGGTTCAGCTCAGTTTACCAAGTGAAGCTAAACGATAAGTACCTGATCCGTAAGTGTGAGTGATAATGTAAGGCCCAATCCAATTAGGAGCAAATTTTCCACGTTTGCTCTTTTCTAGTTTGGTTACATGTTGATTCTCTTTGAGGACAAGATCACCAATCTTAAAGGTACGCTCATGAATTCACTTATCATAAGCACGCTTGATGCGCTTTTGATAAATTTGAAGGTGGTCAAGAGTTGTAAGACGACGCTCGTCAAGAAGCTCCAATTGGGCTAACCGCCTCGCGGAAGTCATCATTGGTGAGAATATCCTAGAGAGATATTCTGAGGGAAGGGATTTGTATTTCGAGAGGCAAGACAACCTCTGGTACCATACACCAAAGAGAATGGTGTGGCATTAGTGGAAGTACGAATGCTGGTATGATAAGCCCAAAGGGCAAAGGGGATGTGATCATGCCATTTTTCCTGAATCGTTAATGACTTTCATGAGAATTTTGGTTAAGGTTTTGTTAGAAGATTCAGCTTGACCATTTTCTTGTGGATAGTAGGGTGATGAGAAGCTAAGTTTGATACCAAAGTTGTCACAAAGGGCTCGTAACAACTTATTTTTGAAAGATTTTCCATTATCTGTTATCAGGCGATGAGGAACACCAAAACGACAGATAATGTGATGATTGATGAACTCAACGATTTTCTTTTTTTTGGTTGAAATGAGTGGAATGGCCTCCACCCATTTAGTGTAATATTTGTTTCCGTGATGATCCAATGGTGACGCTATGAAGAAGGCAGGTGAATCTCACCAATAAGGTCTAAACCCCATTGTGAGAAAGGCCAAAGATCTCGTGACGACTCGTAGGGTGGTGGGAGTATGTTGAAGGTTGGCATGTTGTTGACACATAACACAATGCTTAACATATTCGCAGCAGTATTTATTAAGAGTAGGCCAATAATATCCTAGGCGAAGGATCCGCTTGGCCACGGCAAGGCCACTAAAGTGCCCACCACAAATTCCATCATGGACTTGTTGGATGGTATGGGTGACTTCAGCACCGGTTAGACATCGAAGGAGGATACCATCAAAGCCACGTTTATAGAGGAGTCCCCCATGATGACATAACGAGAAACACTTTTAAGAAAAGTGTGTTTTCCATTACTAGTAAGGTCAGGTGGGAGAACAAGAGGTTGTAAGGTAGTCGTGAAATTGGTGATACCAGGTATCCTGTGAATCAACAGATACATTATTTACCATACAAACATCCGGGACTAAGTAAGATGGGGCAAAGAGTTGTTGGACCAAGACAAATATGTCAGAGTCAGTTGGTGAGGTAGGAATTTGTGAGGCCAAGCAAGCCATAGTATCCACAAATTTATTAGTTGAGCGTGGAACGGTTTGGATAGAATAATGAGTAAATAAGGTCAAAAGTGAATCCACGTAACATTTGTACTTTTGAAGTTCCTCATTTTTACATTGGTAGATGCCAGTAACTTGATTTACTACCAATTGAGAGTCACCGAAAATGTTAATAGACTTCACACCTAAGTGTAACGCAACGTGGAGACCCAAAACAAGGGCCTCGTATTCCGCTATATTGTTAGTGCAGGGAAATCGAGCCTGAATGAAAGAGGCATAGGTTCACCATCAAGAGGAATGAGAACAACGCCCGACCCCTCCGCCGCACTGACATTTAGATCCATCGAAGAAGAGGGTCATCGGATAAGATGCATCACTGAGTGAAAGGGGTGATGAGTTCATCAGGGAAAGTAAAATTGGTAAATTGTTCCCTGTAAAGGGGCTTCCGTGAGTTGATCCGCGATAGTTTGTCCTTTGACTGATTTCTGGTGTACAAACTCAAGGTCGAGGTCGGCGAGGAGCATAAGCCATCGGTGATGCGTTGGTTTAGATGAGGTTTGGTGTACATATAATGTATGGGATCAGCATTGGTGATGACAAAAGTTTTGTGATTCAGGAGGTAATGTCAGAGTTTGGTGGCCACGAATGATAGGGCTAGGCACAACTTTTCTACGTGTGTATACCTAGTCTCGTAATCCACAAGAGTATGGCTTATGTAATAAACTACTTGCTCTCGATGCTCGAGAGTCATGATGTGCGAGCATGGCTCCTACAACATGGTCGGAGGTAGAAAGGGCGATCGTCCTGAGGTGGGATAAGCACGGGTGGCTGCAAGAGATAAGCTTTAAGAGCCTCAAAGGCTTGGTGGCACTCCTCGCTCCATTGAAAGACAATGTCCTTTTTAAGGAGATGATGGAAAGGTTGACATCGATCCGAGAGTTGTGAGATGAAATGCCTGGATAGATTGGAGTTTTCCCTGCAAACTACGCAATTGTTTTAGGTTAGTGGGTGGGGGCATTTCTAAGATAGCTTTGACTTTAGCTGGGTCAACCTCAATGCCATGCAAAGAGATGATAAAGCCAAGGAGTTTTCCCGAAAGGATGCCAAAGACACATTTCTTTGGTCAAGATGAACACAAGATTGTAACAGTGATCGAAAATAATGGTTAAAACATCGAGATGTTCACGCGATGTTTGGATTTTCCAAGAAGATCATCGACATAATCCTCGAGGATAGTGTGCATAATGTCATGAAAATGTAAGTCATAGCCCACCGATAGGTCACACAAAGCATTCTTAAGGCCAAATGGCATGACACGATATAGCAGTAAGGTCCCCTGTGGGGTAATGAAGGGTTTTATGTTGATCGGCCGGGCTACTAAAATTTGATTGTATCCCGAGAAACCATCCATGAGAGAAAGCATCTCATGGCCCGCAGTGAGATCAACAAGTTGATCAATGCTAGGTAGGGGGAAGTCATCCTTTGGGCAAGTGAGGTTAAGGTCCCGAAATCCATACATATCCGAAGTCCCCCGTCGCTTTAGTGACAGGTACGACATTAGAAATCCATTGAGGATAGTCAATAGGTAAGATGAAAGAAACAGAAAGGAGTCATTGAAGCTCTTCTTTAACCAAGAGGGCAATGCGTGGATGCATTTTTCTCAGTTTCTGTTTAACTGGTTTGGAGTCTGGTTTCAGAGTGATGTTATGGACAAGCAATGTCAGGATCGATTCTTGGCATGTCGGCGTAGGACCAAGCGAAAGCTTGATCAGGGCATGGAGGAAGGTAGTGAAGGTGGCTTGTTCTGATGTGTCGAGAGATTGTCTGATCTTTACAATGTGAGGATCATCGTCCTCCATGTGGATGTTGATTTCTATAGTCGACTCATTCAACATGGTTTGGGTTTTAGATGGTAAGGCGCGTTGAATATAAGAGTCATCCGCACCAAGGTAGGTGAGGATGGAGTCATCATCCTGGCACTCCACAACATTAATCGAAGGTGAGTCTTCTTCGATCATGTCTGGATACAAAAGGGGGAGAGAAGATGGGTCTTCACCATCGTTGATAAGTGAGAGGACCTAGGAAGATAGCATTCAAAAAAAAAAAAGTTAGGAGGGATAGATTCCGGGTCTATCGACTCCGTGGGTGAAGATGGCAAAATGGGCGATGATGGTTCGGAAGGGGTGACTTCATCATCTTCCTGGATACAATTGACATGAGGTTTCTTCGGTGTAGGTGGTTCAGAAAATCCAAGACCACTACGATCTTTGTGTTTGCGTGTAGTCATGGGAATGATCGTATGTCGGCCTTGTTCATAAAGACCGAAACCAAAACCTTTCCAAGCACAATGAGTCAGGAAGGTGAGGGTGAAACGATGGTTGGTTAGATATTGAAAATCAGATTGGAAGGGAACCACACCAAGGGAGGTTCAGGGGTGACAGAGGATGCGTCGACACCCCCATACGTTAGGTTGGTGTGGCAATTAGGTGGTCCGTAGGAGATCACCTCCCCCACACACGATGGTCAGTAGGTAGGATGCGCATGTAACTGTCCATACTCTTGTGGGGTATGGAAGGTGCTAACATTGTATAGGTGGTACTCCCTCAAAGTAAGGCATCATTGAAAAACACCTACCAAGGGATCCGAGGTGGGATGTTGTCCATGGGGAAGGAAGAGGTATTCACGCTATCGGTGGTTTCATTGGTCAAGGTGTGGGTGTGGCTAAGGTGGATGGTCGAGGGCATGGTCAAGTAGATGGTGGGTCGGATCAATGGGTGCCTTGACCGGTACAAGCACATCATTAGGGTGGTATAACATATTGCAGGTTTCAAGGGGGAAGCGTCACCGTGATGGTGTATGACTTCCCTCATACTCAAATTTTATGCATCTATGTAAGGTGGAGGGAACGCATCCCATAGCCCGGATCCAAGGGTGGCCTAACAACATGTTGTATCGAACTCTCCCTCAAGGACATAGAAGAGTTGGGCAAGGTACGTGGCCCTACATGAATGTTAAGGATCACGGTGCCTAGGGTAGAAGTAATAAGCATCGTTGAATGAACGCAACATGGTGGGGTTGGCACACATGCAGCTAGGAGGGATATTCATCTCTGGAAGGCTTTGGAAGAGATGATGTTTAGGCTAAGACCCTCGCCGATCATAACATGATGTACCCGGATGTCCCGGACGTAAGCCGAGATGAAAAGAGGGGTCGTGGATCTTCTCGCACCAAAGATGACAATTTCTTCTTCGAAAACTGACAAAAGAATGGCTTGTTGTATACAGGACAAGAGGTGGTTGTGGAGGTAGGTTGTTGGGTGAGAGAAGTGACACGTGGTGGGTGTTAAGATGGAGGCGACGGGTAGGGTTTCATTAGGTAGACCTCTATCCCTTGGAGGATCTCAATTAGAGCTTGTCGATGAGATTCAGATGTTTGAATGAGATCATAGAGTGTCATTTTTACAGGAGATTGGTGAAGTTGTTTGATCATGGTGTGATGGGAAACTCCATCAGAGACTGGATAGGTAGGTCCATGAATAACCACTTTAGGTGGTGGTGTGATCGGGATGGTGGAAGGAGAAAGAGAGGCCGCAGGTGTGCTCTCTTTAGCTTTTCCATTGTTTTTCTGACCTCGAGTAGCAATGCTAATCATGTTGATCTCGTGAATACGAGATGAGGAAGATGGCAGGGATAAGTCATTGTTTCTCGAGAGGTGGGGTTGCAATGATGATAGATTTTGGTGAGGGGACAGTGGTATAGAGAAGGGATCAAGCTAAGGGCTTTTCCTCCGTAAGTTGTCTTTCTTAGATTTTCTATCCGAGATAGGCAATCGGCAAAAGATGGCTTTCAAAGCCAGCATCCTTCTACATGTGTCCTGTGTGTGTGTGGTAGGCACAGATTTTAGATTCATCATAACCTATAGGTCGAGGTTTAGATGGATCATAGGGTCTGAGTGGGGGTAGGGAAATGGTCGCATCCCCTACCAACATATCAAGGATCTTGGCGTAAGATCCTTTGAGTGGGTCAAATTCAGATGAAGATGAGGCTATTGATTGAGTGGGTGAGATTATTGATTGTTTTGGTAATGGTTGGGTACGAGTGGTTCGTACGGTGGTGGTTTAGGCAAGGGATTTTGATGATTGGGTTTAACTAGGCGTGGCTTCTTCTACGCAGAAGTCATGTTTAGCTGGTTAGATGATGAGGCCATAGATGACGTGGTGGCAGGAAACAACCATGGGGAAAGAGGAGCGACAACAAACAAGTCCTTCGATGATCGAGTTTGCTTAGGGTTGGTAGGTAGGTAGGATACTTGGGGCGATGGTGTTGAGATGCCCGTGGATTTTTGTATGGGTGTCAGAAGGTGCAGGTCGTGTTAAAGAAGACATGGGAGGCATGGTGTATTGAGGCAAGGTGGAGGGGTGAGGCCCCAATATAGAAGGTAGGTGTGATGCGAGGGTCAAACCATGCCCCGTACGGTGTGATCGGGGGTGAGGGTTTTAGTTGTGGCAGAGGCATAGATTGGACTCGAGGAGATTGGGTCTGTCTCCTAGGTGGATTGACGGCTTTATTTTTGGATAAATCTAACCATTTAGGTGGGTGCGTCAGGCTGGGTATTGGTGAAGTCCCAAGTGTAGGGGAAGGTTTGGTTAGGTTGATAGAGGTGGATGAGGTATTCGGTAGAGATGAGGGGGGTGAAGGTGAGGACATAGGCATTTTGAGCTTTTGTAAAAACTTGGGCATATGGTAGAGGTGTCTGGATTAGTCATCTGCATTTGAGTAGAGCATGGTGTACTCAAACATTCCCATAAGACTCGTCTATCTTCTGGGGGATGACAATCTTCACGTGTGGATGGGAATTTTGGTATGGAAGAGAAGTGGGCTGTGATTCCGGTCCACTGTGGGTGTGATACATAAGGGGTGAATGAGGCGTTGTATCAATGGGTGTTAAGAGGTCAACCGGTCACTGGAAAGATTTAGGTGATGAAGAACTGATAGGGAGGAGGGCATGTTCTAGAGGATCCATCATGGTTAAGGAGTTTGGTGATGTAGGCTCGAGGGGTTTCTCCTCTAAGGATGACAGAAAAAGTGGTGATCCTTCTTCTTTTGCAGCAAGAGTGGTGGAAGGAGATGTTTGGGAAATAGATAGGTTGGATAACATCCGCTCACAGTCTTGCAGGGATGTGGTGTAAGAAGGCTCTTCTGTGAGAAGAGAACTCTGGGTGGTTGATTCCTTTATGGGTAAAGGAATAGTGGGGCTGTCCTCTTGTCCTGATGAAGGAGAAGGGGGCGAGGACCCCTGCGTTGGTGAAGAGGCTCGATTCAGAATTTCCTCGATGGAAGCCCTTGGTTGGGAGTTGAAAACCACATGGATCTCATGCACACTCTTCTCCTCGGCTGAGGTTTCTTGGTTTGTGTTACTGTTAGATGAATGGTTTGGAAATGGTTTGTTGAAGATTTTTAAATTTTGATTAGTAGGGGCATTAGGATTATCGAGGGTTATATCCCCTGCATCAACCATTTCCTGCACTATGTTTTTCAACATCTTGTAGTTTTCGTGGTTGTGTCCCTTCACGCGATGGAAGTTACAGAAGTCATTTTCTTTATACCAAGAAGGTATAACATGGGTGGAATCAAACCCGGAGTGAGGTTTAACAGGAGGCAAGGTGAGAGCTCCTGCTTTAAGCAATTTTTCCAAGATCACATCATAAGTTTCTCCCAAGGGAGTGTACTTGATGGGCTCGGCTTTATACTTATAGGTGGATTTTCTGGGTATTGATGGTGCTTGAGATTTGACCGTCACCGCGTGTACGGCTCCTTTTGATTTCGAAGCAGCCGATGCATGAGAGTTGGTGGTGTTGGGTTTGTTGGTGGAGTCTTGGGTTTGGAAATTTGAGTTTTTGTTGCGCAACTTCAATTTCTCCTCCTCTAAGGCTCGAATCTCTAGTTTCCGAGCCATAGTAAAGGCCTCATCAAAGGTGTGGAAAGTTTGAATTTGGAGGGTGGGAGAAATGTGTTTAGTGCAGGCCCACGTAAAGAGTTCGATGAGCTCGGCCTGAGGTAAGGCATAAGTAAGTTGGTTGATGAGGCCCCGCCATCGTCCAACGAAATCTGCGATAGACTCATCTTCAAATTGTCGGATGGCATAGAGGTCGGTAATGGATACTTTTTTGGCAATATTGATGGAGAAGTGATCCAAGAAAGATTGGGCTAACTAGTTAAAGGAGAAGATTGAGTGCTGGGCTAAAGCACTGTACCACTCCAAGGCAGGTCCTGATAAGGACATGGGGAAGGTATGGAGTAGTAAGGCATCGTCATGAGCAATCAGATAGCAGGCATGTCTAAACGATCGCAAGTGTTGTTGAGGGTCCTCCTTACTACTAAAGTGAGTAAATTTTGGTAATTCCCATTGAGGAGGATATGTATGAAGGGGGACAGAAGGATGAATAGGCTCCGACAAACTTGCTCGTATGTCAGGGTGTTACGGCTTCCTGAAATAGAAGCCTCAAGATTTTGCATCTTGTCCATCATCTGTTTGATTAAATCATTGGTTGGGTGGGATGATGATGGTGTGTTGTCATCATAAACGGAGGAGGATCGGGCCAAGAGCCGCTACTAGACAATGGGGGTTGAATGTTGATAAGGTAACGATGATGAATGTGTTGGGTGGCCGAATAAGGGTGTCCTATATAAGATGTTGAGGCCACCGGATGAGTCTATGGAAATGAAAAGGTGGGTGGAGCCTGAGAGGGAAAGCTCGTGTGGATAGATGGTAGAGAGTGAGTTATGAAAGAGGCAATCTATGGGAGAGATGAGGTAGGGGCAGTGGATGGTAGTGATATGTGGGGCCCCAGATTAACCAAAGGAAGGCCAATTGGTGCAGTATGAACCACCAAAGCCACTGAGCTGGGAGACGGGGCTAAGGATGAAGATGGTGAGGCGGAGTTATTAGGTGGGGAAGGGGCTAAGTGAGTGGCTATACTAATAGGCATACCAAAGAGGAGCTGACCGTCGGGTGTATGGTCAGGGGTATGAGACAAATAATATTATACGGTGCTAGGATTAGCATCCAAAAATTTGGCAAAGTCCGGATCTCCTACAGGGATCTTGGGAAAAGCACTGGTGTCCGTAGGATTCCCCATAGGATGCAAAGGGGGTGACTCAGGAAAAGACATGGAACAAGCATGTGAAACCATGGTTGTGGCTTGTTTTGGGTGATAACAACCATGGACAAGAGGATACAACAGGGAATTAGTCAATCAGGAATAGAAACAACAACAAAATGTTGGAATTGGTAGGTTGTTGGTTTGTCAGGAACTGTGAAACACAGTAACCGATATCGGTCTGGTAACCGATGTCGGTCAGACGGTAGCCGGCATCGGCTGGTCAGTGTAACTGATGTCAGTAGAAGAGGACCGGTGTGGCCACTGGAAGGCAAAGAGAGAATGTAAGAGGGCTGGTTTGGGGGATAACAAGGCTTAGTATACCCACCAAACCTATCTCAAGTGATCACTGAGACAGGTATAACAGAGAAACAAAATTGAAAAAAAAAAAAAAACAAGCAAGATACACAAGCAAATCAAGAGACTAACCCTAGGATTAGTTTTAATCACTTTGGGCTTATGCCTTAGATGCAAGATGATGTCAATCCTAAACAAAAGACCTAAGGGAGATGTCAAGTTTGTTTTGGCTTGTAAGGCTACCTCAATCGGGTGGAGGAATACCATGGGAAGGGGGATGTTTGAGATGTTGTGTAGATTATGATGTGATTTGGTATGTGTTGTGCAAGTGAGAGTAAGATTAATTTCTCATCAATACCATGGATATCACCCCCACGTGTACGACCTGTTACTTAATCTACGTTCACTAGAATTAAAAACAACAAGCAAGAATGTGATGCACGTGTTTTAAACCCAAATCAAAAATGATATTCGATGAAGCAAAGAAAGAGAAGAGGTTAAGAAGATGACTTTCACTAATGCAAAGATGTGAAAGAAAGACAAGTTCTTTTACCAAAATGACAAAATATTTTGTGAATATTTAGAAGAAAGAAACAACAAGTGTGCTCCCTATATGAAAACAAGCAAGAAAGAAAGAAACCCGAGAAGGGTCCCACCACGTGCCAAAATGTTTCACATAGAATTTTGTTCCATAATAGAGTTATTTCTATCTTTTCATTCTCTTGAGAAACAGATAAGGGTTAGGGCTAGGAGGAATACCTGTTGAGTGTTGGGAAGGTGTGTGCATACCGTAGAGAGATCAGACCGATCAGGAAGAGCTCCTTTTGTCCTGGGAAGGACTACCTGTGTAAATAAGAATGCAAGACCACCAGATTTTCGTTAAACAATAAGTGAGGGAACCCTTGGGCCCAGGAAATATTAGACTTCCTTTCAAAGGTGGTCAGTTCCCTTTTAATACAAATTAATGCAAATGATAATAAAGAAGCTATTATGAAATCATGATTTAGGTACCTCGTTACTAAAAGCAATAGAGACTAAACTACCAATAATAAAATGTCATGTTGTTTGTTTGGTCACTGGTTATTGATACGTTCAGATCAAGTTACAGGGATAGACAAGGCTGGATATGAGATTGTTTGGAGGTAAATAGGTGAAAGGTTGGTTTTTGGTATAAGTCACAGTGACCGATGCCGGTCACTGGATAACCGAACCGCGGTTATAAACCGTACATTTAGGGGATAACCGATATCGTAGGGGGGGTAGTGATTTAGGGCTTTTAAATGGAGGTTGGTTGTAAGGTGGTTATGGGGCTTAGAAGGTTGGTAGATGGTTGAGGGGAGTAGTAGGGTGATAGAGAAGACTCAGAGAGTGAGAAAGCTGTCTTTGGGGCAATATAGAGATGGATGAATGAAGGTTAGGTGTAGGGTGCTGCCGGGTGGTAGATCCAGGAGTGAGCTTATAATCACTATGAATCAAAAGTTCACAAAGTAGTGTCTAGAAGCATACAAGGTAATAAAAGAGACTACTTACTAGTTTTTGATGTGGATGCAGGTCCAAGGAATGCAGTGGTGAAGGCAAGGCTCAGTTGGGATGATCCGCAATCGGAAGTGAGTTGATGAAGCTATCCTCCGACTCTCCCAATGTTTGGATGAGTGTGACCGTGATCTAGTTGCTCAGTTATAGTCTTGGGCTCAATACTCCTCTCTGCAACCTCTCTCTCTCTCACTTGTCTCTCTCTTGCAAAATGAATTCGGATCCCTTTGTTTTGGTTGGGGGAGGTCATTTACAGGGAACCGATGGTGGTTACCTAACCGATGCCGGCCACGCGTAGGACCGATGTCGTTAGGTCAAAGTTGGCTATTTTAGTAAAATTCATTATTAGGTTCGTTTTTGTGCGGGTGATGGGTGATGGTCAGTTATAGGTCAAAGTTGGCTATTTTTAGTAAAATAGCCAACTTTCCCTCCTTTTCTCCCGAGGGGTCAGTTGTGGGCTTGGTCAAGTCATTATTAGGTTCGTTTTGGTGTGGGTGAGGGGTGATGAGTCATGGGTGTGGGTCTGGACCAAGTTATAGGTCTTAATTAGGTTAGTTTAGGGTTAGGGCTAGGTCATGGTGAGGTGGTGAGGTGAGGTGGCAGGGTTGGAGATGTGGATTTATTAATTATAAGGTAATTAATAAATAATTAAGTGTGTAAGGTTTAGGTGGTGAGGTATTTGATGAACTAAAAATAAGTTGTTTAAAGGAATGTATAGAAGATTCTGAATACGGTAATACCAATCCAATGTGATTCCTTCAAGAGTCTTTGGAAATATCTTAGCCACTATAGTGCCCCAAGGAAGAAATTCCCTTATAGCAATAGCGTAGGCTTTGATATGAGCATTTTGGTTTCCTTCTCCTTTAAATTTTGGAAGATCTCAAAATGGTCGTGGAAGCATGACACCACGTATGGTGAATTCAAGAGGCTCCTTTAAGTACTCAGTGTATGTACCCATTGCGTATGATTCCACCGTTGAAGATCCTTAAAGAGGACGTGGAGGAGGAGGAGTTGGATAAGTTGTATTATAAGCATTGACAAGAACATATGGGGTCCCTTGATATGGCATTTAGGAGCATGAATGGCATATCTTTGGATCTTTTGAGTACATATGCATGTAAGGTGGGATATTACCAAGATATGGACTAGCGGGTGTAAAACCGTGGAACATCCAATCGTCTGTTGTGGCGGTATTCAAGAATTCACTTTTGTCCAGCCCTTGCTTAGATAATCTTGATAAGGATGATGACCCATCCCTAGTGTGTCTAATCTTGTGAAAAGATCACCTAGATAACCTTGTTGTCATGTGGATATTACGTTGGTTGTTCATTAGAAGATATGTATCCTTTGTTTATCAACTAGATATCCGTGTTATGCCCTACTACATGTGTGTCGATTCAGAAGTATGGGAACTTTCTACCTCTCTAATCCTCCCTACTAAAGTAGAAATGAGATTGTTGGAAGAGGATTGAGTCCTTTTGGGGTACCTATGGCATAGGGTTTGGTTGAGAAGGCTCATGATACCTTGTTATGAATTGTTCAATGTTATAATTCTTGTCTTCCTCAGAAGTAAGAATCTTAGGATAGACATTCAAAATCTAGAGGTTGTATCCTTCATCCTATCTAAAGACTCATCTATCTGACGAAGAGGATTAACTATTCGTGCAAATTGATCATCTTCTGTTGATTGCATGGCAATGTGAGGTCTTGACAAGACTCTATGGTAAGAACCTGCTCCATTTTTATAACAACGTGGTTTTCATCAAAGTGAATGTGTTGCATGTTTAACTATTTATCAACCTCCTCCATCCTTACATAGCTAATGGGGTTTGAACTAGGGAGGTTCGAACGTTGCTTATGTAATTATCACCCCACCTAAAAAGAGAAGGGATTGTTATTGTTGTATGTTGGTGTAATATCTATCAGAGCCAAATGGCCCACCAAACTCTCTTCTAGACATATTTTAGAAAGTATAAAATACCTACCAAAATAGGGAAGAAATGGAGAGGTGAGGTAATAACAATGAAAGAAAAGGAAACAAGAAGGAATTAATCCTTCACATCGGGTTCACCAATTTTGTACGGATGAAAATTGACATGCAACCTTCAACCACACTTGACCCCGAGGTCATGCCGAGTAGCCGATATTGAGTGTATGTGGCTAACTATAGGAGGATCATGACTAAGATCCGGGTAGTGTGATCTCCTAGTAATTTGAGTTAGGCAAAGGGGAGATTTAGAGGCTATGAACAGTAGCGTAAATTCCCTAAGGTTTGTTTTCCTAACTTGAATTTAAGTGTTGATCTAATTTGAAGTGTCTAAATAAACTTGAATGAAATTAACAATCTAAGCTAATACTTGAAAGGAAACTAATATAAACAAATCACAAAATAGAAATATCACAATCAAAAACAACATTTTGCTTCTATTCTAAATAATCAAATATAACCTACACTAAAACTAAACAAAGCGAGATAACCCGATGTGGTTATTCACCTATGTTAAGTGTATACTAACATAAAAATAAGAACTTTTCAATTAATCTATGATATGTATACAAAATCCTACAGGTAGGAAGAAGAAGATCCATCACCGGGGGTTGCTATGAAAGATTTAAACCCTCTTAGAAATTAACTAATTACTTTTAAATGAAAGAAGATTGATTTCTACTCTATTTGATATGATGTAACAATGATAAATTCATGAATAAAGGGATCAAACAACAACTCTAACTGAAATTCACATAAATGAGGTAAATCCAAATGTGTAGTAATTTGTCCCCTCGGTCTTGTCTTGTGCATGAAGTAATATTCTATCTTCCATTCGTATATATTCCATGCTTGTATTCAAGAAAAAGGCCCCGAGAATTTGTTATATGTCTTGTATTGTTTTTCCGCCATAATCTTGTTAGGAATTACATAGCCAAGCTCGAGATATCTTGTGCTATCTCTCTTCTACTTGATTCTAGCATCGTCATTGCTTCCAAGACAATGAAGGGGATTTCTACTCATTAAATCTATTTAAAAATAAAAGAAGCAAGGAGAACTAAGAAAATGCATCTATTTTTAGCAAATTGGCTCACGGATGCGTTCAAAAATAAAAATTAAGTGAATCGTCGCATGAAATTTCATGCATGAAGATTCTGGAAAATTGATCAAGACCGCCACCCCTTGGCTGGGCAGCAGCCTTAGATTATTCTACTAACTAGGACTTTTGACACTTAAGGCTAGAGAAAGCACGTAAAGAAGGGGAAAACTAGAAAAATGCAAGGAGAAGCTATGTAAGGCTATCTAGGCTACAAATATACACCATAAGTGGGTTTTAGAGGTTGAACACCTTCTGAAAAGACTTTGAAATCATCATTGGGGGTTCTTGTAACCATTTTTCCAACAAGACATCACGTGTAATGGGTGCGTCTGAGAGCCTAAGAGGGCATGTATTAGTGTAATGCCCCATTTGGTTTGACTTCCGACTTTGTATCCTTTCCTTTTGCGTAACATTGAATGTTGAATTGAGCTTCCATTTTGATCGTTAGGTGACTTTGACCCCTAATTGCAAAGTTATTATAAAGATCCTTTCTTCTTCTTTTTTTCCCTCATGCCTTCTCGCTCGCCGTAAGTGTTTATTCGTTTCCAAGGGTCTTTTCTAAATTTCTTCTGGTGAGATAATCACACTTTTGATCAGTGGAATGTGTAATGACGTTTTGTTAAAAGTTCTTTTGTAATATCAAAACCTTTGCAAAAGTTATTTCAGGAATATTTTTATTAAAAGGTACCTAATTGTTTAGCTAAAGTTTAACTAGATTGATCTTCTACTTAAAGTCTTGGGTAAGTTATTGCATAAGGAGGAGATGTTTTTGGGAGGAGAATAATTAGAGGGGAATGATTTACATTAATGTGAAGGACTGCGAATTAATGTGGAACTTATTAAATTCTTCCAACTCCCTCATCCTCCCAAACAATGATCTTACCCTTGTACATGGCTTCACCAACCAAAAGTAAATTCTTGTTGGGCATCGATTGTTTTCCTTCTACCAAAAAAATAATTTGTGGTTTGAGCTTGCAAAAGGGAGAATGAAGTTGATGGCCTCCTACCTCTTTCCTTTTTTGTTGTTTTTGGAAACGTGTTTGGCACTAGTGCAATGGGTCTTGTCACCTTGGAAGCTAGCTGCATACTTGCCATCTCTATTTATTTTGACTCGTTTCTACTCTAGTTGTTGGTTGTGTGGGTTACTTTGGGAGGAGGAATTTCTGAGTTTTGAGGAGTGAAGGGGAAAAATTTGGTGGGTGCATATACTACCAAGAGGAAAACACTTTCCCTAAATGTGACAATCCCACGAGAACTCATCTCTTTGAAATTTTTGTCAAAAAGTTTACTCCGCCTCATGTACACTTCCACATTCTACTTACGTGGTCGCTGAGGCACCTACATCTATAGCTGATAAAACAAATTCGATTTCCATTGTGATTTGATGGATGTCCATATTCTACCTTATCGTCCTTTTGACGTAGGCTGGGAGGATGTTTGTAAGGTCAGGAGTCTATCTTTCCTCTTGTCAAGCTCGTGTAGTTTGGAGTTTCTTGGGCCTTTTAATAAACCCATTTTGTTTCTCTACTGCAAATTATTGCAGTCCTTGAGACCATAGTTTCTTCGGAAAGATGCAACTTGTGGTTTTGGAGCTACCTTACTTATGCCAACATGGGAGTGAGTGGATTTTGGTGCCCAACATGTATGGGGATAGAGATTTCACCATGGGTATTTTTTCAAAGGCCTCGACCGACATTTTTTCTCAGCAGAAGCTCATATCGGTGCATGATAACTTCTAACATCTGATTTCTTTATTCTCGCTTTAATCATATCATGAAAGGAATTGATTTTATTTGCTGAAGTGGTAATATGTTCGATGCCATGGTTGTTTTTATTGTCATTCTTATCCTGCGTGCCTCCCTCTATTTTTTTGTATTCCCCTCTTCCTAGTAGTTTAATCTCCATAATGATTTGATGAATTGATTCTTGTATTATGCATATATATAGTACTTCCTTTCTTCCTTATAAATTCATTCGAGGTAATACTTAGATGCTAATACCTCTGTAATAAAGTGATATACTAATTTTTTTTCCTCCTTTTTCTGTTAATTTTTTTGGATTGTGGAGTTAATACTTCTTTGAATTTTTTTTTCTATACTTATATCTTGTTTATACATTAAAATCCCAAAGGGGGTATTGGTGAAAATGGTTGAATGCTTAGTTGTGTGTGTTCCCAACTTAGATTTTGATGTGTTGGTATTTACTGAGTCGGTTGGCATTAATCATTGCTTGTCCGTATGAAATGAATGAGGGGATGGGTTGTTTTGGGTTAGGTTGAAGGTCGATTGTTAAAATTTTTGACATGGTTTGGTCGATGTGGACATTGGCAGCCTGTACCTTATCATGTAAAGTTACGATAAGGTAAAACTTGAGTCTAACCCATTCTCTTTCTTGTAGAGCATAATATTTTACATCTTTCATGTTCTTGTTTGAAATTTGACCCTGAATTATAGAAGGGTCGATGGAAATCCTTATCCATATAGCAATATGGCTTGGAAATAGTGTATCGATCTGGTATGAAAATCCGCTCCAACCTTTAGATAGATGGTTATCTCATCCCAGTTTGTGAAGTGGAAAATTTCCTCGTACGTATAGGAGGATATGTTGTTGGAATAATGTTTGACCACCTTTGTAAGCCATGCTAATGTAATGAAATTACTTGTATAATTCAGGTTAAGAGCAACAATAGAGCACCAAATAACACAAATACTTGTAATAATGATCTCAATATGCAATTAGAATAGCTTCGCCACTTGAGGGGCAACCTCAAACCATATAACAAGACTCAAATGCTCAAATGATAATGAAATACTACCTATAATCCCCTATATATACTATTCATATGCTATGGCCATCACCAAGGCCGACCTATTAAGCATGAGAAATTATAAATGATATAATAAAATGATATGGTAAGCCATAAGTCATTTACTCATATCCTAATACAAGCAATAGGTTAAGGGCGTAGCATGCCCTTCCCCTTCAAACCAATGTTGTCCTCAACGTTGAATAATCCTGGATGTTGCTGCAGAAAACCTTCATCCTCCCAGGTGGCGTCTTCTATGCTCAGATTCTTCCACTTGATTAGATATTCCTTAATGTCTCTAGTTCTCAGCCTCTTAGTATATGTTTGCAGAATCTTCTCTGGCTCCAAAATGATTCTTCCTTCCTCATCAAGTTCTAGTAACTATGTATGGGCTTCAAATTTTGTCCAATAACCTTCTTCAAGCATGAAACATGGAATATTGGGTGTATGTGTGAAGATGGAGGCAACTCTAGTTTATAAGCAACACTACCAATTTTCTGTAGAACTTGATAAGGGCCATAATATTTAGGAGCAAGTTTGTTTTCCTTTTTCTGTTGCTTTAGGGACATCTGTTTGTAAGGTTGGAGATGTACAAAAACCCAGTCACCAATTTCAAAATGTCTTTCACTATGGTGTTGATATGCTTGTTGTTTCATCCTATTTTGTGCTAATGCTAAATTCTCCTTCAAACTAGCCAAAACTATTGTTGATGTTGAATGTGTTCCTCAACATCTCTGACCTTAGTTTGCACCCTCAAGGAGGAAGTGATAGAAGGTGGATGGTAACCATATAATGCTAAAAATGGGGTCATTTGAGAAGAGGTATGAAAAGATGTGTTATACCACCATTCTGCCAGTGGTAGCCATTTAATCCACCTTTCTTGCTTATCTGATACAAAACAACGTAAATACCCCTCTAAGCATTTGTTGACCACTTCTGTTTGCCCATCAGTTTGAGGATGATAAGATGAACTGTGAGCTAGCTAAGTACCCAAACATGAAAATAATTCCGTCCAAAAATTACTTGTGAAAATAGGATCCGATCACTACAATTATCTTTGGGGTTCCATGTAGCCTTTGAAATGTCTCCAAAAAAATAGTTGCGGATAGATAGCTTCTGAAAATGGATGTGATAGGGCACAAAAATGGGCATATTTTGTGAGCCTATACACAATCATGAAAATAACATTCTTACCCTCTGAACAAGGTAATCCGGTGATGAAATCCATGGAGACCTCCTCCCATCTCTCGGCTAGGAATTGGTAAGGGTTTGCAATGACACTGGTGTCTTAATTGTTTCCCCTTTGTTTTGTTGGCACACTAAACACTCTGATACAAACTTTTGTACATCCCCCTTGAGTCCTTCCAAAAAACATTCTCTTTTTATTCTATGATATGTCTTCAAAAACCCAGAGTGTCCTCCAACAGGTGAGGCATGTAGCTCTGCAAGAATCTTATGCTTCAACTTAGAATATTTACTCAAGTATAACCTATCCTTGTACCATAGGGCATTACCTTTCCACTCAAATTTGTTAGATGTCATAGATCCTTGCTTGATATTCTATATTAGAGATTGTGTATCCTTATCTTGATTCCATTCCAATCTTGCTTCATCCACCCAATCGGCCGTCAACATGGACATTCCACATAGTAAGGCATCTGCGGATGTATCCCTTCTGGACAACACATCAGCTACTACATTTTCTTTACCCTTTTTGTATATGATTTCAAAATCATAACCCAACATTTTTGTTACCCACTTTTGTTGTTCCTCAGATGATAACATTTGCTCCAAAAAGTATTTGAGACTATCATGATTAGTTTTTACCTTGAAGTGTCTACCCATGAGATATGGCCTCCATTGCTTGACTGCATGAAGAATAGCCATCATTTATTTCTCATAGACAAGTTTGAGTAAATATTTTCCTTTGAATTGTGACTCTCAAATGCAATTTGTCTTCCTTCCTACATTAGAACTGCTCCCAATCCTGATCCTGAAGCGTCACATTCAACAATGAAGGTTTTTGAGAAGTTGGGAGTATCCAAAACTGGGGTGCTGCACATGGCTTCCTTCAGCTACTCAAAGGATTTAGTGGCTATGTCTGTCCAATGGAAGGCATCCTTTTTTAGCAATGCAGTGAGTGGGGTTGCTATTCTACCATATCCCCACACAAATCTTCTGTAGTACCCTGTTAGTCCTAGGAACCCATGCAAATTTTTGAGATTTTTGGGCCTTGGCCATTCCACCATAGCTTTGATCTTCTGAGGATCAACTTTGACACCTTCATGGGATACAATATGACCCAAATACTCTACCTCTTATACACCAAAATAACATTTGGATGGATTTGCATACAAAGTATGTTTCTCCAAAACTTCCAACACGTTATTTACATGTTGTAAGTGTTCTTCCCATGTCTTACTGTAAATCAATATGTCATCAAAGAAAACTAATACAAATTTCCTTAAAAAAGGCCTAAAAATAGTGTTCATCAAGCTTTGAAAGGTTGAGGCGCATTTGTAAGACCAAAATGCATTACCAAAAACTCATAATGGCCCTCATGAGTCCTAAAAGCTATTTTATGAACATCTTCCTCTTTTATCCTAATTTGATGGTACCCCGAATGAAGATCTAATTTTGTGAAATAAACAGCACCATGCAATTCATCAAGTAAATCATCAATTACTGGAATAGGAAACTTATCTTTGATGGTGTACTTGTTGAGTTCTCGGTAATCTGGAAATATCCTCCATGTTTCATCCTTTTACGTACCATGACCCTTGGTGAAGAATATGCACTCTGGCTATGCCTGATGATACCTGCCTTCAACATTTCCTCCACCATTTTCTCGATCTCACTTTTGGGAATATGGGTATCTCGTATGGTCGATGTTAGGTATTTGGCTCCCTGGAATCAACCGAATGGCATGATCATGATCCTAACTGGTGGTAGTCCTTTGGAATTGCATCAAAAATAGATGAGTGAGAATCCACAATCTTAGAAGATCGGGTGGCATTGAAGACTACGTATTTTGTACTTCTATGGAAATAGCTTTGCTATAAAGCCATCCACTCCTTTTTTGAGAACCTTCTACATCGATGAGAGATAATAATCTATGGACAATTAGCTACCATCCTATTCAATTGTATTGTCCTTCCATTTGAATGAAATCGCATGAATAATTCTTGGAAATTCATCTCAATAAGTACCTAGGGTTGTGAGCCATTGGACCCCAAAACAATATCTACGCCCCTCCCATAGAAATAGAAAACATAGGTGAGTCTAACATGTAGTCTCCATGGAAAGCTTGATACTATGGCACTTTCCTGTGCACTTGACATTTGTCCCACCATCTGTGATCATAACTTGCATTTCTGGAGTTGGGTAAATAAAACAATTGAGGCGGGCAACTAACTTACTATTTATGAAGTTATGAGTACTCCTTGAGTCAATCAACACTGTCACCTTCTATATTTTGAGATAGCAAATAACCTTGAGTGTTTGAGGAGTACTAATACCTAACAATGCATGGCAAGAAATTGTAGGTTGGTGATCCTCTACTTCATCTTCTACTGGTTCCTCATCATCCTCATTACCTCCGTCAATATAGAACAACTTATTCTCGGCACATTTATGTCATTCTTAGGTCCATATTTTCTATCACAAAGCTTAAAACATAATCAATTTTTTTCCGATGGTGTTTGATGTAACTCAAAGAAGTTCTCCATTTGATTTATCCAATTCAGGGGATCCTTACCATCAAATTTGTGCATATCCACTTTCGGCATCATGTTCCGTGGTTGCGGATAAGTTTGATTCTGATGGGACTGGAAAAGTGATCCCATATGGTTAGTTTGTCCATGATTTTGAACTGAAGGTCCTCCTTGGTTGATATGGGCTGGATTTGGGCCATACTAGTTACCCTTTACATGTTGCATGATATCATCCAACCGATGATTGATTTGGGCTATGTCTCCTTTAGAGGCCATCTCAGATTGTACAATTTGTAACTCATACTCAAGTTGGCAAACCTTATGATCAACTCGAGGTAAAACCTAGTGCCGAGAAATCTCGTATTTACCCCTTCTAACTCCATCTCTTCAATCACTACCCCTCTTTATACGGGGTTTTACCTAGATAACCGGATTCGTTTTTGCTCTTGTGGAAGGCCCGCCATGATGTCAAATATTAGGGTTTAGGGTTTGATACAATTTAGGCCGAAAATTAAAAAAATAGAGAATATACTAATACTATTTTTTAGAGATTTCGAAAATGTAAAGAACTTAATTTTTTTCCACAATTTGCACCCTAGGGAGTGATTTTATGAAAAACTCGAATTTGTAATAACTTTTGTAAAATAAATTAAAAATTCTGAAATTTTCAGGGAACCTTACTTGAAATGCTTTGCAACTTTGGTAAAAATATCTCCCACCAATTCACTCTGGTTCACAATATGTGGTGGAAACAAAAAATTAGGGTTTTTGCCCTAATTTCAGCCCAGATCGCAGCTCTGATACCACTTGTAATGAAATTACTTGTATAATTCAGATTAAGAGAAACAATAGAGCACAAAATAACACAATATTTCAGAATAATGATCTCAATATGCAATTAGAATAGCTTCGCCACTTCGAGGGGGCAACCTCCAAACCATATAACAAGACTCAAATGCTCAAATGATAATGAAATACTACCTATAATCCCCTATATATACTATTCATATGCTATGGCCATCACCAAGGCTGACCTATTAAGCATGAGAAAGTATAAATGATATAATAAAATTATATGGTAAGACATAAGTTATTACTCATATCCTAAGTTATCTTTGTAACAATGATGGATCTTAGTTGGTCGAATTGATTTGATTAAGGTAGCTGTGGGAAAATTAAAGATGCACAATTTAATTAAGATATTATGAATTGGCTAGGATAATCATTAGTGTTTGGTTTTATTAAGGTAGAATGTTATTTACCTTCTTCTGGAAGTGAATTTTATAAGATCATTTTGCTGAGATAAGATTGAGGGATGGAGGTACTTAGGAGTGGCGAGATAAAAGAATATGCTATTGTTCAAAAGAAATAAGAGAGAGTTTTATTTTTTAATATAAAGAATTGTGTTTCAGTTGTTTAAGGTATTTGACTCAAATGAGGGTGTTTGAATAAATTAAGGGAACTTAGGATTTTTTTGGTTATTTGTTGGAGGAGATATGACTAAGCGTAATTCGTATAACATCGTTATACTGGTTCCTTTGGGATGGTTTTCTTAAATTCTATTGATATAGGTTTAAGGGTAATTAAATTGATTGGATTGTAATTTAAATCTTGGTAAGACGGTGGCATTAGATTATTTTAATTGTTTGATTTACTAAATATGGGTTATTTCCTTATCGTACTTTTTGACTGTTGTACATAGCATGGCAAGATGATCAGATGTTTGAACTTTCCTTTTAGAACTTACTCCGTATGCTCTTTGTAAGCAATTAGGTGTAGGATTGTTGTGGGGTAAATTTTCTTTGAAAGGGGTAAATAGTGGTTAGTATATGATGTTGGATTTCTAACTTTTAATCTTTTGGATCCTAGGACTTAGTTAGGGAAATGTTGATGATGTTTGAGTATTGGATTTCAATCATATAATCTATGTGATTATATGATTGAAATCCCAATACGCTTGACACTTTGTTTCGGACTTACCGGGTCATTGACCCCTACTTGTTATATGTTGATTAAACTTTTGTTGTCCTTAAAACAATGTTCATATCGGGTTCTTATGGCTTCCTTCTTAATTTTGACATGGTATAATTTCTAGCATGTGTAATGGCATTGTTAGTATTTAGAACTTGACACCTTTTCATTAAATAAAAGGTTCTTTTAATGATATTGTTAATGGTAGCATTCTATTCCAATGTGTAGTCTTTATCATGCTCAGTTCTCACGAACTGACTCAAAGCTAATAATTGTGCAGATGGCTATTGTGGTAGAAAAAGAAATATTTCTAGAAGTTGATTCATTTTTCTTATGAAGTTCCTTAGTAAGAATGCTTAATATGTTGTAGATTTTGGAATGGTGTTTGTAGAGAAGTTTGGAGGACTTGTTGCCCTGGGGTCTTCTGTTTTGTGGAGTAAGGTTGTCATAATCAACTGAACACTAAAACTTGTAAGACATTCTTGTAAATGATATAGTTTGTTCGCAACCTGGTTATGAATATTTTTTATATTGTAGAAACGTTGTACTCATGTTTAGTTTTCTCAATAAGTAATGGTAAACTCTTATTTTGTGTTATAATTTTTGTTGTAACCCTTTTGGGCCATATATCAATGTAACTCTAGGCATAATCAAGTGGAATGACAATCCTTTAAAAGTTAACCAAAACTAAATGAATGAATAAATAAATTACACACACACACACACACACACATATGTATCTTAAAGTTGTGATCTTGTTGATAAAATTCTAACACTTTAAGTGGAAGAAGAGGAACTATATTCTTGTGTAAAAATTATTTACCTTATACCCCTAAGCTAAACTAATAAACCTTATCCTGATGGTTGTGAAACGATAAAAGATATTAAAGTGAAATCAATGTTTAAATTTTGGGAGAATCCTAGGTCTTAGTAGTAAGTAGGGGATTGGTTAAGAAACCATAAATCTAGTTCATCGATTCTGAAACCTAAATTGTATCCTTTTGTCTAGTTTAATCAAGCAAAGCCTAAATGAAGCTTTTAACCATACTTGATAAATTCTTAGCCTCAATAAAAGACTGGTTAATAACCAATGAGATCATGAAGATGAATTCAATTTGACTTTTTTCCTTTAACCCTTGCCTTGGTACATTGTAATCTTTCTTAAGTAATGTTAAAATTTTGATCCTTGCACAAAGGTGAATTTTGTCCCGAACCTAAAATGGTACTTTCCCTCAATTGGAGCTTGTGCTTGTCACCTGGTGCAATGGAGGTGGGAAACAAGATTCAGTAGCTTGAGTATGAATAAATAACCTTGTGAGAAATGGAAAATGTCCTTTATAAATCAAACAAATTAAGCAAGTTATTGTCATATTATTGATGATCCTCATAAGAAAACTTGATCTTAAGCTAATTATTCATTAGTATAAAAGAAATAAGTTCACCTTTGTAAGAATAATTCTTTGAATCATAACATGAACCTTCTAGAACGTAAGTTATGAATTAAAAGAGATGTTTTAGTAAATAAGAAACCTTAAAAGACTTCACCATGGGATGCCCCTTACCGTAAGTGTGTTTTGTGGTTAGACTAGTATGTGAGGCCTTGTCGAATTGGGAAGTGATCAGTTTCATGTTGGGTGACATAGGTTCCCTTGTACCTTGGTGGTCAATGTTGTGTCAAGCCTATAGAGAGTTGGTGGTAGCCATTGTGATCTCTTGTTGTGTCGTGTAAACTCCAAGCATGTCAAAAAAAAAAATAAAAATAAAAATATCCGATATTTTCATGTTATTCTAGTGTGTGTGTTCCAAGCCGGCATCACACTTGGTATCAGAGTGGAGGTTCATGCTCTCAAACCTATGGGGAAGATTGGAGTGGTGATGGTATGGCATGGTGGTGGTGTATATTAGAGATTGGTAGAGTAATGTGAATTAAGTGTGATGTGAACTATGTCGTAATTGTGATATTGTTAGCGCACATGTTGTGTATGTCACTTAGTGCGTAAATGTTGGCATGTTGATGTGTTAAAGATGAGAGTATTGTCTCTCCTTTTAAGGAATTCAATGAGAATTCAAGTGTGAAACACTGTCTTTTTGTGTGTGTGAAAGGAATGTGATTGTTGATTTTGGAGTGTTGGATCCTTTTGTCATTTGTGATGTGTGTGGGTGTGTTGAAAATGTATAGGTGTTGTATGTTTCAAATGTTGTGAAGAAATGTGTATATCACCATGTTTGTATTAGATTTGTATAATTGTTTCATCATTAAAATTCATGAATATGTAATGTGTATATCACCATGTTTTTATTGAACATATGATCCCTTTTAGTGCTTACATGTGTAATGTGTGTGTTATAAACCATGAAAGTAAAATCCATGTATATGTAATGGTTAATGTGTGAACCTCCATTATGTAATTTAGTGGATACATGTATGATTGAACCCTACACTAACCGATCTCTCTCCATATGTATGTTTGGAGTGAGGTTATGTACCATGGATAACTAGAGCAACCTAAGTGTAGATGATGAAATATGATTTTCTCTTAGCCTACGTGGTTGTTGTATGGATGCAACCTAAGTGTAGCTATGATTGGTTTAGCCTTTCGAAGTGGTGGAGGGGATGAGATAGAGATGATGAATTGTACTATTGATATGTTATTTTACGAGCTGAGGCTCGATGTTCCAAGTGCTAGAAACTCATTGAGTACCCCCTTGGTGGCCAGATAAGGCCACATATTCATCGTAATGTGCTATTCTTATATATGTATTTTATTTGTAAATTGAACTTTTTATTTTATTTTTGTAAGGACCAACAATTTTCTTGATTGTTATGTTTTATATTTTGGGCATTTCCTTTTGTTGTGGTACTAACATGCAGATTTTTGCACTAACTATGGATATTTGGCCTTTTTTTTGCTTGGATTTAAATCTTCTTTCAATTAATTTTTTTTACAACCTTTCCCAAGGCTTGTACTTTGCCACTTGGCATTTGAATCGGATTGCTATGTTGGTTTTATTGTCGTGATGTTTGGAATAGGGTCATGGGATGCACCATGGAATGGTTGGACCTATGGACCACTTCATTATATGGGGGTATGCCCCAAGGAGTTATAGATAACTAGTGGGTTGTTGAACCATGAGTTATTATGTCACTTGGGTTAGGGGTGTCTAGACTCTATGTGCCTAGGGCTATAGAGAAACCGGCCTCTTTGGGGAGTGAAAAGGAAAATTTATTTATTTATTACTACTTGAGGGAGGCATAAGAGACTTGAGGGAGGCATAAGAGATTTGAGGGAGGCATAAGAGACTTGAGGGAGGCATAAGAGACTTGAGGGAGGCATAAGATATTTGTGTGTGTGTGATTGATGCTTCGGGAGATATGTTGAGTTGTTATGATGTTTTGGTTGTGGTGTTATGATGTATGTGTTACTCATGTTAGTTGGATATGTTTTGTGATGTTGTGGATATGGATTTTATGCCCTTGTTGACACTATGTATCTGCAGCTATTTTCGAGTTATGTGAAATATTCATCTGTGGAATTATGGAAATTTTTTTGGTTGTTGTAGTACACTTTTGTTTGAGTATTATATGTCAGTCATAGATGTGTGACAAGTACTATGTTATGTGGACCGTGCATGTTCTCTTCCATAATTTGGTTAAGCTCTTGTGGTGTGGTACCATCATGAAAGTATGTAAAATTATGCTTGTGAATCATTAGTGTTGTGTATGACCCTGGTAGGGTGTTGTGATAGCAGTTCATGTTGGGAACCCACAAGAATGAATAAACTAAAATTCTACAACAATGAAATTTTAAAGAACTTGAATTAAGAATAATGTAAACGGAAAGAGACTAATTAAATAATGAATAAGAGGGAACTGCCAATCTTCACAGAAATTTGAAAGTTAAATTTTTTACAAAAATGTTTCTAAGGCTACCCAAATAATGTTTTGATGAAAACATTATCTTTGTAACAAATGATGGATCTTAGTTTTTCAAATTGATTT
>CM031236.1:701410214-701499668 GCA_018340775.1 Taxus wallichiana var. yunnanensis | reverse complement strand
GTGTAATATAGAATGGGCAATATTTGGACAAGTGTTTTTAGATACAACTATTGGGAGGACATGCATGAAAAATGTATAACCTTTCTCTTGGCACATAAACCATTCGACGTAATGCCTAGAAGAGGGATGATGCCTTGTACAATGCGGGTAAACCCACCTATAGAGCCACTTGCTCTATGGATGTTGGTATTTCCTGACGTGGTCTCCTTAACCTCATATTTTATAATTTTTGTATAATTTGGTTTTTCATTTGCAATATAATACAAATGTTAAACCATTAGATGCTTAAACATTTATTTATTTTAAACAAGACTTGTATCGCAAAACAATAAAACATGACCTTGTCACTTACGCATTGTAAATAAATCTTGGTGTAAAACTTAGACTCAACCCCACCCACCTTCCAAGATGTTTGCAAACTCTTTAATTGAAATGGATAGTTACAGCCCCTCGAGTGGTCTAGTTGATTTTGAGTTCTTCGTTAAAATTATTTATCATCCTTTCGTAAAATTATATAATTACAATTTTTGAAGACTCACAAAATAACTGATGCAGCCTATAATTCACTACTAAAATCCCGGGACGTTGGCATCACCCTAGATTGAGTGCTCATCTGAGATGTTTGGAAACTACTAGGTCCATCTTTAGAGTTGTTGTTGTAGGATGTTAGCATGATGAAGACTTAAAACATTCAGATCTATGTCTAATATATCATTCTACAATGCATGTTCAAATCTAGATCTTAAAGTATCATGAATCAGAAAATAATCATAATGAGAACATTCATACAGTAATAAACTATAACCATGATCAACACCTTGATTTAGTCAATAACCTCCATTATATTAAATGTAGTAATACATAGAAGCTTATTACAATAGATAATACCATAGTCTATGTATGCATTAGATTTCACAGCATAACCTCACAATAACTCAATTCACGCACACACCTCTATGCTACAAAATACTACATATATATATATATATATATATATATATATAACCTATATATATATATATATATATATATATATATATATATATATAATACCATAATATATGTGGGGAATTTACCTTCACCCTTATCTAATCCCAAAATAGGTCACATGCTATTATTAGCCACATGTCGTTACAAAAATAGCCACACATGCAAGTGCGCTAACAATAGACTGATTTTAGTTAATTTCCAGTAGTAGATCTATTCTTATCTTGAATCCATGCAAAGAGATTCGTAGCTGATCCTCAAAAATAGCCAATGCGTGTCACTCAAGTCTTTGACCGATTTTTGTGCTCCATGTGCTATCTCAAAAATAGGTCCTCATTGTGAAAATGGCTAAGTCCTGAATCTTTCTCTCTTCTTCATGTGTGATCCTTTATGATCCTCCCATGCCTTTGAATGTGATTTTATCTTCTACACCAACCTTTTGTATGTCCTTTGATAAGTGCTAGATTATGACTAACCAACATTACCCCACACTAATCAAATTTCTGCCCCGGAAATGGTTGTCTCCAAAAATGAATCAAAGAATGTGAATAAAGAGATAGAAATAATTTTGATGAATAAAAGAATGTTTTTACCCTATCGTGTCTTCTACTTCAACCTAAAGAATCAGTTCTAAATATTCTTCTTTTATTTCCACCTCTAAATTCTACCAATCATTGAGCATGGCTTCTAACTTTTTGGGATATCCACTGCAATCGACTCTAACTCATCCTTTGCAATCTCTCCCTTCTCATTCTGCAAGACTAACACAATGTTGTAAATTACATTCATTCTTCCCTCTAACAATTCCATATTTTGTGCGATGAGTTTCCCAAGCTCATCTAGCCTTTCCTTGTGTGGTTCTTGAGCTATTGTAAGGGCCTCGCACTTCTGCTTGACAAGTGCTAACTATTCTGCATGGCCCAAGGTCTCGTCTTTCACTTTATTGTCTTCCAAAATGGTCTTGGTTCTTATAACTACTTATGGGGTTGTACAAATATTTAGTGTATGATCTGCTTTCTTCAACTCCTCCTACAAGCTTCTGAAGTAACCCCTCATATGTTGCAATCTTCCACATCACTGAATCCTTTTCCCGCTCTACTTCACACTGGATCCTTTGGCACTGGCATGCGCAGAGGTTCATCTTTAAGCACTAACTCCACCAAGGTACTTACATAATGCATTGCCAAAGGAAATGTTTTGGGTACCTTTGGCTCTAAATGTGGCTTTGCTTTCATGATATTGTCCCCAACTTCCTCTGCATGCTTTGATGAAAACAACGTTCTTCTTTTGTGCCAAGTATTTCTCTTTCTTTAGGCACATTATTTTTGCATCCTTATTCTTGATATCCTCCCCAGTTCCCTAATTATTGCAGCCTTATCCATATTCCACCTTGGCACCTCTGTCAGACTTTCACCAAAGCATTGCTTACTATTTCATCTAACATAATAGTAGGCTTGACTATTATGTGTCTTGCATGAGGTGTCTTCTTCAACCTCCTTGACATGAATCATAATTCATATTTGAAAGAAAAAATTAACTACACAATCATCATTGAAAAATTTAAATAATATCAATTATGTTCAACACAAATGTCAATATTGGAACCACAAATACCATGTAAAAACCTAAAAAATCCCTTAAAAATCATACCAAATAAAAAAGTGCAAAATGTTTATATAATAGATGAATCACCGGTGATTCACTTCAATCATTGGCAATTACATGAATCACCACCAATTCCTTTGATTTTTCCTTAGGGCATCTACGCGCCCCCAAATGGTGAAACTATCAACTACAAAAAAATAATAAACAGGGAGAAATCACTTACCTCGACCATCGTGGGCTTCTATTTCCTGTTTGTAGTCATCATTCCATCCAAAAATTGTCCTTTTGTCCTTTATAATGCCCACTTCTCTTTGACACTTTTTCTATTCTACTCTTTCTTACTAGCTTCTTAGAGACATGGATATTATTTTTGATAGCACATGTTTAGACTATATAATGTTTTATTATTATGATAATTGACTCTTATCATGGATTGTTTTGATGCCTAGTAGATACTGTTAGACATTATAGCATATGTTGATTTAGCATTTTTACTTATATGCTGACATCTTGGATGCATAATAGTTTTGACTATGTTTTGATGCATTGTCTAACCATGTTTACATTGATATTTTGATTTATTGATTCTGAGATGATTTTTGG
Source organism: Taxus wallichiana var. yunnanensis (assembly GCA_018340775.1). Classification (NCBI taxonomy): domain Eukaryota; kingdom Viridiplantae; phylum Streptophyta; class Pinopsida; order Cupressales; family Taxaceae; genus Taxus; species Taxus wallichiana. The sequence goes on along the minus strand of CM031236.1, from coordinate 701,496,473 downwards.
ATTTATGGATTGCGTTATTTTCGTAAAAGGTGAATTGTGATCATAAACAATTATAAATGTTTGAATTAGAATAGACTTACATACTTGTGATATCTGATGATGATTATATGATGATTCTTTGTATGTGTTTTATTTCCATGACGTATTAATGTGGCCATGAGGCCGAAGGTGGTATTAATTATGATTACAGAAACAAAGATCACACAAATAAAGAGATACTAGGAAAGCTAACCATGAAGTAATGTTGCAAGTTCACAACACGGTCACCTTGGCAACTTTTGTGTGTTTAGTGTTGCATCATCTTCTTGTTGTCATCTTTCAGGAGGTCTCCATAGGGAGCACCTCACCATGTGACTAGGGGTAATTGAAGTTATTTTATTTTATTTTTATGTGGTTATGTTATTTATGTTAATGTGGATGTTGTGATTTTATTTAGGTCCTTATGTACCCCATGTACCCTTATGTTTCTATGTGGAAAATGTACCCTAATTTAGATATCTAAATTGTTAGGTATGAGCTAATGTTCCCTTTTTATTATTATGCATGTTATGTGTCTTTGGCTTAATTATGATTAATTGTAAGGGTTATGGTTAGTATGATGATGTGGATTTTGGGAGGGTAGAGATTCCTTGGAATATTCTTTATTCCTTTCTCTTTTTGTATTTTTAATTTTGCATTGGTATGTGTGCCACCCTAAACCCAAAATTCGGATTTGGGCTTTGAGCCCAATTTTGAAGGCTTGTGGGACAAGTTTTACTTGTCCCACACTCTTTAATTTCTTTCCCCAACCATACCTATGACTTGAGGGTCATATTTAGCCCCTAATCATGATATTTTGGTGGAAAAGAGGAAATCATTTCTCTCTTTCTCTTGGTCTCCTAAATTAGTTTTGAAATGTGTAATTTGAGCTTGTGTGCAAGATTGGCAATGTCATATCCTCAACCTACCTCTTAATTATGCTTTGGTCTTTGTGTGAGCTTTGTGATGTGGATTTGAGGGAGATGAGTTGGCATCCTACATGGAGCCACATCACCTCTCCCTCCTTTTATTTTTAATTGCATCTTTTGGATGATGTTGGGGTTACTTGGTTTACTTATTTTCACTTGTATTTTGGATTTTGAGAGTGCTTGCTTGGAAATTTATTGTTTTGGTGAAGGATTTTGAATTCTTGGATTGCTTGGAAAGTGAAGGTTCCACAAATGGCAAGGTAGGATCTTGATCCTTTGATTTCTTGATTTTAATGTTTATGGAATGTAAAATTGTTGAAGGTATGTATGTATATATCTTCGATTGGGTATTTTTCCTTAAGAAGGTGTAGGGAGGAAGAAAATGGGAGCCATGAGGGAGGTATAAGAGTTATGTGAAAATTGGAGGGATTTGTGGGAAGAGTGTTCTACCTTGTGGAGGGATAATGGGAAAATTCTTAATTATTTTGTAAAATCTACTTGAGGGAGTCATACATAAGAGATTATGTATGATGGAGTTTTGAGGTTTCAAGGTGGAAAATTAACCTACTTGGGAGGTAAAAGGGGTTTCTCATGTTTCTTCTCTCCTTTTGGATCTAGATTGAACCTTTGTGAATTGTGAAAATATTACAAGTTTCTTGATGTTGTTTATATGTGCATAAAGTTGTTTGTGTGTGTTTCGTGAAAGGTGGAAGCCATTTTTAGTTATATGATGGGTCATTGTATTATCCAATAATTTAACTACTATATTCTTCTTCCAGTGTCATTATAAAACCAGGGTTGTGTCCTAGGTTCTATGCAATGAAGCCCTATGTGTTCAGTGATTTTGTCGGTTCCATTCTAGGGGTTTGTTTGTTATGTTTTCCTTTAGTTTTCTATTAATCTATGGAAATGTAATACTAAGCTACTAAAATGACATTGTTGTAATAAAAATTCCACAAAAGGAAATTTTTATCTAAAATTGAAGTACACACACCAAAAGCAAAGTAACAAAATTGAAATGACACACTCAACTTGAATTGAAATGCTAAATTGAAATAACACACTCAAACTGAATTGAAATAAAAATACTAAAATACATCAAAGTGAGGAAAGTAACTAAATTCAAGTAACCATTCAAACTTCAAACCAATATTCAAATCAAAGCATCTAGATTTTAACTTGCCACAAATTACGAGAAAACATAAAGCATAGAAATCCTCCAGTCACCTTGGTCGAGTGGGCACTTGCTCTCCCTAAGGACGGAGTTTAACTCAACACCAAAAGTTGTTCAAAACAACATCTATTGTATTGATTCGAAAAAGTTCTTGAACATTCTCAATAAACTGTAAAAACTAGATAAAGTTGTATTTGTAAAAGTATTGGTATTAACTAACTAACTCATTATTTTTCAAGGACTACCTATATATAGAATTAAACAATTATACATCATGCCATAGTTATAGGCATTGAACTCATTCATCAATAACCCTACTAAATACTCTGGAAATGCTAAAATCATGCTTCATGTCTGTAGGTCAGTTAGAAAAGTTACGAAAATTCCTCCACTATGCATGATGATTGTAGACTCGGTTCCTTGATCACAAATCCATGCATTGGTAGTAAATTTCCATTATCATCCTACACATGTCACCATAATTCACTCATAGAGGTGGTTAGTAGGAAGTTACACAGTCAATGGTTTACATGAACATAATCAAGAGAAATGCATTAACTTCACTAGGATAAAGTTATGTAAAGCATCCTGATGCACTTAATTAATCATGTTTTAAAGACAAATAAATAGACACATAGATCATATAATGACTCAAATAATGAACCCATCATCTCCCCTACCTTTTACGGTTGCATTTCCCTATGCAACCTTATCTTTTTCATTCTCTTTTCCCAAGCTATTGAGCCATGTCATACTCTTCAAATTGATCAACATATTATTTCCTAGTGCCCTTACATCCAAGTTGTGGAAATAGCCTCGACCCAGGCTATGAAACTATCATGGGACTGAGCAACATTGTTTTTCCATGTGGTCATGGGGATGAGGAGAAGAGGTGGTCTTACCTAAATCCCAACCCATTCATCACTATATTCCTTGTTATCCTTTTCATATAACTACCGAATTATTGTTACAAGTGCATCACCTCGACTCATACTCAGACTGAGATTCTAAGGAGAAATGACTTATCTTCTTTTCAATGGTAAATTTAAGGTATCCCATCTCTTGTCACAGCCTGCCTTGCTTCACTAAAATGTTGTTGGTGAAGGCCTCAAAATCCTATATACACTTGATGCAAAACCTATGAAGTGTTTGCACCAATGCACCAACCCAATAATACAAAGACTGAAAATTCTTCTTCATTGATGCATCATTGTGGTGAGTTGATCAAATGAAAAAACCAAAAGTATGAGCTATCTGATTAAAAACATCTGTTTTTCACTCCAAATAATCTTATTTCTCAACAAGGACTGAATGGCCTTAATCTGAAAATCTCCCATGAATAGATTAATAAAGAAGTCGAGACACATTTTTGACTAACATGTTATGAAGATAAAACTCACACAATAGGTTTTGAACTTTAGGGGTACTATTCTGGTAAATCTCCAAAAAGGTTTTTCCATCTAGTGCAACATGGGGTTCCTTAGTGCATAGTGTCATTAACTTCCGGCATAGAATTACTCTGGATAAACATATTGTAGATAGAAGAAGATTTGTGGCAAGAAAGAAAATTACAAGCTAAGGGACACAAAAATCTATGATTGATTCTAATTTCTTTTTCTCATCTGTACTGGCCTCTATTTCCTCTTTAAGTTGTTTTTTATCCTTGATCAAATCCTTATTTTGAAGAGATAAATAATTTAAAGTATTCCATAAATTAAGACCGATGTCTCATTGTCTCCTAAGACTGCTAACATATAATTTTAAAGCATTAATTTCTCTAACCTTCTCTACAGTCCTTTGCTTGAATTCAGTTTGCAAAGAACAATTAGTTTTGTGCATACCTTTTAATTTATCCTTCAGGGAAGAAATTTCATCTTGATAACATTTTAGCACCTCATCTCCATGGGATTCTGGACCACCCATCCCTTCTGAAGTAGATTCCAAAGTTTTAGTCTTGTTTCTGGTGTTGAGGGTACTTCTAAAGCCTTGTCCTCTATTTCAGGAGCCATAGGAGCTTCCGCCATGTCAGCATCAGGAAATCATGCTTTGGAAATGTTGGGTGAAAACACATCATCTTTGGACTGCTCAAGTGGAACAGTGAAAGGACCAGATTTATCCTTTTCTTCTATAATCGGGGTAGAATCTTCATTAAATACTACAAGCCGAGAAATTTCATATTTCTACAAATTTCAAGACCATCTTGGCCTTGTTGGCATAGAGGAATGATTCATCTTAGTGTTCTTTCCCTTATAACGTTTTGGTAAGGAGGGTGGTTGAAACTGACTAGAAGATTCACCCATGGTTTCCTTTGAAGGTTGTGGTACTAACTCGAGCTCAGGACAAATGTTGGGATACTAGTATTTATTGGTTCTCTTCTTATTTCAAGTATCCCCTACATTGATGTTCTCAAGCCTCCTCTTGGGTCTATAGAAAACTTGATGCAAGAAAATGAGTTAAATGAGCCCGGATGCTTCAAGGAAGCCCTTCCTCCTCCATTTTTATATTTCTTACCTAACTTAATGACTGTTTCTGCCAAATACTTAGGTAAATTGACCTCGAGTTCAAGGTTTGTGTGCCCTCTTTTCAGATGAGTTAAATTTTTTAGATAATCCCCTCAAGCATAGATGGTTGACGGTCACAAATAAAGTATTTATTAACCCATCTTGGAAACCTCTTTCCATATTCTAGGTAGACTCTCATTGAATTACCTTCTGAACACCAAGAGGAGTGAGGATTACCTTTGGAAGATTTTCACCCTCTTCATGAAATAATGGTATCAAATCTTTAAGAGGAGCATTGGTCATAACTCTAAGACCAAAATTTGGCAACCTAGAGAGGTCATAAACAATGTGGTAATTGATCTCAACCCTCTTCCTTAGATTTGAGAGCATGTTTCCTGAAAATTGATTAAGAATTCATTGATCAAGTATTCATCAAAACCTTAAAAAAATGGATGAAATCCAACTACCCACCATCATGAAATATCTAGGAGATGGAAGCATTTTGTAACAATGTCTCGAGAGAATCAGGCTCAAATTTATTTTTTTCCTGACCCATGGCGAGGATGGTTGTGGAAATTATTTAGTAAAATGACAAAATCAGAATTGGGAGAAATATCATAGTGATAGTATGGAATTTTTGACAATGGCAGTTTTAGAAATTTTTAATCGTTTAAATGTTCCAAGGTCGGTGCAAAATTGGTGGCACACAAAGTTGACAAGACACACTTTACATGGGAAATTTTAATACAAATTATGGTGCATTTCCAATCATAATAAATACCCACACCACATGTAATTTCTTACAAGCCACGTGTCATCCTCTCATTTAAAACATGACTCGTGTGACACATATTTTCATCATTATTCATTTAAGCTTTATTTCGTGCCACAAGATTTGATTTGTACCGCCAATAAATATGTTGGGACTTGATTTTTGTGTCAAATTAATTATGAAGAATTAATGCAATGGGTAAAATTATTTAAACACCAATATTTGTAGCTAAGAAAAATGCACTTACCCCTTTTATATCAGCTCACCGAATTCTGTAGATTTCTACTTCCTATGCTCATAGAATGAATATGGATTAATGTATAATATAATAATAATCATTCCTAGCCTTTATTGGAAACATGAACAAAATAACTACAATATAAAGGGGAAGAATATCAAAAAATTAATCATCTTCCTTTATTTAAAATTAAAAAAACAACTACTTAAGGTCAAGAAGATCCAAACTCCTCCAATGAATCCATTTCCTTGCATATCAGCATATCCTTGTTGAAGGTCTCCTTGTCCAGTGGTCATTTGGTACATCCATACCTAATGTCCAATTACCAAAAGATTTCATCTATCTCCATCAATTGGAAATAGTCTCACCGAACCGTTGTCATAAAATTTCTCAATGTGATAGGGTTCTCAACCTTGTCTTCTCAACTTTCCTTTGAACATTTGATACTTAGAATCAAATAGTAATACCCAATCTCCTTCATTAAACTTCATGTGTTTCATATGATCATCATTCCATGATTTCCTCTACTGTTAGATAATTTATGTCTTCTGTTGTGCTTTCATCCTCATCTCATCCAATTCATTCAACTACATCCCTCTTTCATGTTGTGCTTCATCCAGTCAATTCCTATTTCCAGTGTTGTTATCCAAGTCTTCAATTTGAATTCCATGGGTAACAATGGATTTTTCCCATACACAAGTATGTATGGGTAGAAACCAGTAGTAGTATTTCAGGTTGTGTTGTAGGCCCATACTACTTTTGGGAGTTTTGGTACCTAGTTCTTCCTGTCTGCATTGATAACCTTGGTCAAAATGTTCTCAAGCTCTATGTTTGTGACCTCCACCTTCCCATTAGATTAAGGTTGATATGGTGATGATTTCGATGCTTGATTTGGTAGATCTCCAGGAAAGCCTCAATCATGTTAGATACAAATTAATGTCCTTGATTAGATACAATGGCTCTATGGGTGCCAAATCTCACCGTAATCCTATTGTACAAAATTTAGCTGCATCATCCTCATTGGCAGATGCTAATGCTTGAATATCCACCCATTTTGTAACATAATCAGTGTACACCAATAGGTACTCTTTCCCAAAGGATGGGGGATCAACAGTTCTAATGAAATTAATTCCCCACTTCTCAAATGGTTCTAAGACCAGCTGAGGGTGTAGAGGCATTTCCATGTACATTGTAGGCTTCCCCATTCTTTGACATGCATCAAACTGCCACACGTACTTCATGATGGACTTGTGAAGAGAAGGCCATTAATATCCAGCTCCAAGGACCTTATGAATTTTCCTCTTTACTGAGTAATGTTCCTCCTCTAGGCTCATCATGACAAGCTCTCATTATGTCATATACTTCATCCTCCCGAACACATCTGCAAAGAACCATGTTAGGACAACATTTAAATAAAATTCCATTGCACCATTTGTATGTTGCACTATTTTTATCTAATCTCCTTCATTCCTTATTAGTAAAATAGGTAGGAAACTTCCATGTAGTTAGGTAATTTTCAAGATCAGAAAACCATGGAGGATGAGTTGATACTACAAACAAGTGCTCATCCGTAAAAGTGGTCTTGGACTGCTTCCTCGTCTCTTAAAATATTCAATCTTGAAAGAAAATCAGCAACAACATTAGCCTTCCTTGGCTTATCAATAATGGTTAAATTAAATTCTTACAACAAGAGTAACCATCTAATAATCATGCACCCCACTATTGGTTTATTCATCAAATATCGAATGGCTGAATGATCAGTGTATACAAAGATTTTGTATCCAGAGATATAATGTCTAAATTTATTCGAGAGTAGGCAAAAGACAAAAATTATTTTTCCGTAGTGGTTTAATTTTTCTCCGTAGGGTTAAGATTCTTGCTAAAAAATAGATGGCATACATCTAATCTTCCTCATCCTTTTTCCAAGAACAACTCCCATTGTTGTGTTAGAAGCATCAATGTGAATATGGAAAGGCTGCCCCTAGTTAGGTCCTCTCAAAACTGGAGCAGTGGTTAACTTCTCTTTGATAATCTCAAAATCTTGCTGACATTGAGGATACCATTCAAAAACAAAACTTTTGTTAGCAAAGAAAACATAGGTGCAACTATTTCACGAAATTATTTAATGAACCTCCTATAATACCCAACATGCACAAAAAGGTCTTGATGTCATTATGATTTCTTTGCATAGAAAACTTATTTATTACCTCAATATTTTTGGGGTCAACTTGTAGTCCTTTGACAGAAATATGATGACCTAAAACAATTCCTTGATCAACCATTATCAAACATTTTCATGACTCAAGTAAAGTTGGTGCTTCTCACTTCTAGTTAATATCTTTTCAAGATTATCCAGATATTCATCAAAAGTTGAACCACGGATAGTAAAATCATAAATTTGAACTTTGACATAGTCATTTGTAAGATCCGAAAATATGGCCAAAACTTCCCTCTGGAAGGTAGAAGGTGCATTACAAAGTCCAAATGGTAGAAATCTATATGAAAATGTACCCTAGGGATAAGTAAAAGTGGTTTTATCATGATCAGCAGATGAAATACTAATTTAGTTTTACCCACTAAACCCATCCAAGAAGGAGAATTATTTCTTTCCTGTCAGATTGTCCAAGACCTAATCAATAAAAGGAAAAGGAAAGTAGTCTTTCTTGGTGGATTTATTAAGTTCCCTATAGTCTACATAGATTCTCCATTTCCCATTTTTCTTAGGAACTATAACTAGCGGTGATACCCACTAAATATCAGATATAGGATAGATAAATCCTACCTTCAACAATTTTTCTATCTCATTTTTTACATTGTCTCTCAGTGTTGGATTAATTGTACGTTGTGGACATATCACAGGTTTAATATGCTCAGTGTAAATATGATGGGTGTAGATGCTTGGATGGATCCCTTTCATGTCAATATAATCCCAAGAAAATCTTGGGAATGCTTACTCAAAATTTATACAACCCTAGTCTCTTGGCGGGCCTCTAAATTATTACCAATGGTCATCTCTCTTCCTATGTAAATAGTCACTTGTTGGTATCATTTCAGAATAGTGATCTCTCCATCAAACAATTAAAGAATTCAATGGGAAAACATGAGGCTAAAGCATGTGCAAAATAGTCATATTTTCAAGAGACATAACGTTGGCTAAAGGGAAATGGAAATCAATGATTGTACATTCATCATGATAAGCATAGGTTTCTATACAATTTTCATTAGAAATGTCACTTACCAAGGGAATATTATCAGCTGAGTTCAAAATAGATGTTTTCATAGCCTCGGTTCCAATTTCGGTAGCCATAGTTCCAATTTTCATAGCCACAACATCCACTTCATAAAATATTGTGTACGACTCAACAATTTCTTCCATGTAAATTTTCATTGCAATGGTGGCCAGATAAGAAGAACTCAGATTGTAAGTGTCTGAAAAATCTGCCCATACATGTTCACAAACATCCACATATGGCTGAGCACGAGGATATAATGAAATATTATTTGATTTTTTCCATTGAAAATAGTCATATTTCCTTTATCTATAATCAATGTATGCCGCAACACTAGCTAACCAAGGTCTTCCTAAGATGATTGGGTATCCTAACTTCTGAGATTTAGGTTGTAAGACCATAAAATCCATAGGATACTCCCAAGATTCAACTATGACCATTACATCCTCAATTACCCCATCTTGGTATAGCAACAGATTGATCTTCCAATTGGATAATGGTATTGGTTGGTTGCAATCCATGTTAGAGATAACAAATTGAACATAAGATCAGCTATATTCCCTTCCACTTTAACCTTTTTTTGGGTATTTCTTCTTTCTTCATGGTGTATTTATGCACTTTGGTCTCTAATGGTCTGGTTTAACTCAGGAATGTCCCTTATTTCTCTCAGAAGTGGGACCTCAATGTTCATATTTTTCAATTCATGAACTAGTGTTGTTTCTTCTGCAATCTGAGTTTCTTTTAATCATTCAAGAAAAGGAGCTACATGGGCATTCTTATCTTTTTCTTGGCATTTCCTAGTGGCTTGCATTTGTGGAGCATGTTCAATGTCTTCCTTTTCCTTAGGTTCCTCTTCTCTCATATTTTCCTTAGGTATTTTTGTGATAAGAATAGGACAATTGGTGATTGTTCTCCCAGACCTCAGTCGCATATCTTTGATAGCACTTACCTGCATTGTATCACTTTGTCTTGCTTCATTTATTGAAGTTGTTTGTTGATTCTTAGGATTCACGATAGGATGGGTTGGAAGTTGAGTTTTTGTTTCCTGCATGCTTTGTTGGTAATTTTGTGGTGGGGGCATTAAATCTTGTTGTGGTTACTAAAACCTCCTATGTTGATTAGAATTTTCTTGAGATTCCCATTGTTGGTTTTTTCATGGTTGTGCATAGGTTGGTGGTGTCCAACCTGCTAATTATATGAATTCATCCATGGTTGTGGATGTTGATAAACCATCTAGTTTGGTGGTGTCCATTCAAGTTTTCCCCAAGTAGTTTGAGGAGCCTAGGTTGTGCTATGACATTAACCATGATTTATGAGAAGGTTTAGAAGCATACAAAGTTTGATTATTTGGCCTTTGAACAAATTTTACCTCTACATTTTCTTGAGACATGGCATTCACTCTTTCTTTCAATTGAGGCAATAAAGTGCAATGGTTAGTATCATGATCAGGGACATCACAAATAAAGCACATGTTTGTGAAATCCAAAGGGAATTCTCTCAAAGGATGTCTCTTTCTACATTTAGGATAGTATAAGTCCATAGGTTCTTTTCCAAAATCGGTCTTGGCTTTCATCCCATCAATGGTTTATGTCAATTGTGATAAGATGTATGTTTTCATGTTAGCCATTTCCTCGAGAAGTTCTAAGGTACTTAGGGCATTCTTGGATGTTTTTCTCTTCCTTATACCTCCTCTTATTCTAGAGTAACTTCTACATAACTTGATGATATCTTTCATGTTAAGTTTGTGCACATCACCTCCTCCATAAGATGGAGGGAATCCTTGGTTTCATCATCAATTCCTTTAAGGAAAATTGTCTTAGTGATATCTGCATGTAACTCATAACCACTCCTCTGATGGAGAAAGATAAATCTATCTAGATAATCTTCTAGGTTTTCATCTTCATTTTACTTTATCTAGAAGAACTCTTCTTTCCTATCTCTTCACCTGCAATAGTCTTGATATTTGTCCAAAAAGGTTGTTTCTATGCTTTCCCTTGTGTAAATGGAATTATGGGATAATCCCATGAACCACCTCATAGCAGAGTCTTTGAGGGTGGAAAGAAAAAGTTTGATTTTTTATTGTCTATTTGATAGTCATATGTGTGGAAAATAACTTTGAATTCAAATAAGAACTCTTCTCGGTCTTCTAAGTCATTCCTCAAAAGATAGGGAGGATGGATGGAGAGATATTTTCATGGGTGCATCCTCATCTTCATCTAGGAAAATGGGATAGGTAAAATTTCTTGTTGATGCAGAATAAAACATCCTCCAAATGGCTTGATTTTGAATGGGGCATCTGGTGTAATCTACATAACATTGGACCATCTCTCAAGTTGTGGGACTTGTGGGCTTGAGATGGTCCTCTAGAGAAGGTTGGTTCCTGCTCCTAAACTACCTGCCACAAGCTACACTAATCCAAGAAAACTATCTAATCCTAATCTAACATTTCAAGGGACCAGGGAGAGAGAGTGCATGAAAAAAATCCTACACTAAAGCGGTGATACACCAGAAAAGGAAGAGTTGTTGATCACAAATCCAACTTCCTGAAATGGAGAGAGGTGAGAAATGGAGAGGATGGACAAGATGCATCACAGACTAAAGATAAAGTTTCACACAGAACACCACTTCAAACCCATTAAACATAGCTCTTAAAACCTATAATAGACATCAGAGATATGCACAATATACCCTGTAATGATGAGAGGCAAGAAGAGACAATAAAATAAGCAAAGGATGGACAAAATACATCACAAAACAAATTTTATTGCTCCATGAGTTCACATAGTACATCATTAGTGGTCAAGAGGCAATAAAATTCCATTACAAATCAATGAGAAGAGGCTTAAGCTCCACATTCAACCCTAGGGAAGAAAGAGAGAGGGGGCAGGAGAGAAAAAATGACCAATATTTTAGAAAAATTCCCCTCCTTACAATATATAGGAAGAATTAGAGAAGGAGAGAATAATTTGAATCATGCTTCAACCACCCTAAAAGAGCATTGAATTCACCTACAACAATGATGGGTTTTACTACAAAACCCATGCCTCCATTAATGTTCCTTGTTGGGCAAGAAAGGAAGCCCATACCTCATTATGGTGGTAGGTGAGAGAAGCCTACATTGGCTAACCCTCAAAAATGGCAAGATCGTATTTAAAATTCTTGGTGGGCTTCATGATTCATCTTTCATTGAATTGACCTTTTGTCCTAATCTTTTCCAAACTACTTTGGGTTTGGATTCTATCTGTGTAAGATCCATGTGGAAGCCCCACACATTCTTAAAATTTTTTTCTACCTTTTAGGGTCCTAGGAATGCGACATGCCAACACTTGGCATTGTCCACGAGCCTACTTTTTGTTCTTTTGTGATTTGGCTATGTACATTTGTTTAGGAGTAATTATGTTGGACCCTATACACGTGGAGGCACAACACACATTTGGGAACCTACCTTTGGATTTACCTTTGAAGTTGCATCGATGAGGCACGTGGAGGCTTTTGCTGACTCTGTTCCTTTGCTTCGATTTGACTCACTCTGGGCTCGATTCTGACTTACTGAGTTAGATTTTCTTCAACATTTCTATTGGCCATTCATTTTCCCACCTTCATTTCCATTTTTTGAGCCTCCCCTAACCTAATTTTTGGTATCGAATGTGAGCTCACACGGCTGAACCAACATTTTCATTTCTCTTTTGCAAGGTCTTGTCTGATCAATTTTACCTGAGGGGAAAAATTGGATAACAGTTCTACCCATGGATCTTTCATTATTACCATTGTCTCCCATTTATGAAGGTTGTTTTGGTTCTAAAAAGGATGATTCAGAATGATTAAAAAGGATCTTAGGTGTTGTATTAGATTTAGTGTCACTTTCAATGTTCCCTACAAGTGCTTTGTTTGGAGATATTTTTGAATATTACGAGGTATAAATCTCCCTTGAGCATCCAGTGGCCTTTGCATCAATATTGGTCTTGTAAACAAGGCTTGGTACTCATATTGGTTGCATAGATTAACTTCATTAACACCCATAACATGTAAGATGGATAAAATGGCATGTTGTGTTTATGGTGTCCCTAGACACGGTGCCAAAAATGATGGGTCATTCTATTCTCCAATCATTTAACTAATATATTCTTCTATTAGTGTCATTATAAAACCAAGGTTGTGTCCTAGGTTGTATGCAATGAAGCCCTATGTGTTTAGTGATTTTTTCGGTTCCATTCTAAGGGTTTGTTAGTTATGTTTTCCTTTGGTTTTCACCTAATCTACGGAAATGTAATACTAATATACTGAAATGACATTGTTGTAATAAAAACATTGTGAAAGGAAATTCTTTATCTAAAATTGAAGTACACACACCAAATCAAAGTAACATAATTGAAATGAGACACTCAAATTGAATTGAAATGATAAATTGACACACTCATAATGAATTTAAATAGCAATATTGAAATACATCAAAGTGAGGAAAGTAACTAAATTCAAGTAACCATTCAAACTTCAAACCAATATTCAAATCAAAGCATCTAGATTTTAACTTGCCAAAAATTACAAGCAAATGTAAAGCATAGAAATCCTCCAGTCACCTTGGTTGAGTAGGACCTCCTTGGGACGGAGTTTAAATCAACACCACAAGTTGTTCAAAACAACATCTATTGTATTGATTGAGAATAAGTTCTTGAACATTCTCAGTAAACTGTAAAAAATAGATAAAATTGTATTTGCAAAAGTATTGGTATTAACTAACTCATTATTTTTCAAGGACCTGTCTATATATAGACTTAAACACTTATACACCATGCCATAATTATAGGCATTGGAATCTTTCATCAACAACCCTACTGAATACTATAGAAATGTTGAAAATCTTTTTCATGTCTGCAGCAGCAAATTGGAGCAGTTGCAAAAATATCATATTCCATGATATTTGTTTTCTTAATCATTTTAATCCACCTAAGTTATTCTCTAAAATCCATTTAAAATCATCTCTAACTTCATCATCTCGCATACCTGTCATGGGCATTTTACAAATCCACCATTATCTTCACAAAATCCTAAGTATTTATCATCATTGTTATAATAGTCTTATATTCCTACGTTTGATAAATCCTAATTTTCCACCTAAAACCTATCCTAAAAAAATTTAGATAACAATCTAACATATCCTAGCATTTCCTAAACAAACCCAACACCTCATAAGCCAACACAAAACTTTCAACACCAACTAAAAAACTTATCCCTTAAAAACAAGAACAAAAACTAGAGATTTCGAAAATTGTTTCAAAACAAAAAGGATGAAATCGTCGTATGAATAGGTAAATCGCCAAAGCGATTATTTAAGCCCAATTTGCAACCTCTTTTTGGGATCATCTTCTCATACTCTCGAACCTTAGTCTTCTATCAGGGTCTATTATTGTTATATTGCATCAACGAAAACACAATATCATCCAAGTAATGGCATTCAAATTCACCAAGTAAGTCTAAGAATCATTTTGGAGCTTGCTCGATACCAACAAATCATCAATTATCTTAAAGCCCCATCCATCATTTCTAATCAAGGTTAGTTGTTATTTTCACATGTTCATTTGCATATTTAGGTACATTTATCTATTATTTTCCCCATTTTGCATTATAATTTAAATCCCTAGACCATTATATTTTCAAATATTTGGTTAGATATCACATTTTTATTATCTTGTCAATATCTTCCAAAATCCTCATTGATTCATTAAATCGCATGCGATTCTTGTACACTCTGTTTTCCAATAGTATCAATCAAATTTCATTTATTATTTCTAACATGTTTTCTAGAATGGCTTATTTAGATGGCATTAGGAGGACCAAGCCATGAAATAACAAGTATCAACTCTCTACCTATCATCTTCCATCCCTTACATTGGGAAAAATATGACATTTTACATGAAATTGATTTATGCGTCATTCATTCCACCCTTTTGGACTAGTTGTAGACCATCTTTGAATCCACCCAGAGGATTCATGATGCCACTGAAGAGTTTTGAGAGGCCTATTTCTATATCTTATGCATTCGAGCCGACTTGGCTTTGTTTGAGTACCTATATGAAGATGAACTAGAATAATTGATCTCTAAAGTTTAATCTAAATATCTAACCAACTTGAAACACTCATATTTTTATTCTTATTCCGATACATAAGAGGAGGAACTAGAGTACATTTTTTACTTCTTTAAGGAATACTATAGTGATCAAGAGAATTTTGATTATCTTGAAGACATTGATTTTACTTAAGAGGAAGATTCACCTTCGTCTGAAAACTCTGATACTTATTTAGACTCTGACTATGAGCCATAGTCTACATATCTCATATTTCATTATCTACTACATATTTGTAATAAAATATGAACTTGTCAGAACATTTATTATTTATCCATTATATATCATGTCTTATTTACAAAACCACGTGATTGTATAAACAGTGGGTTGACATCCTTACGAGGAAGTCCTTTGACTTCCTGGGGACTGGCCTTTTCCAGGTAACCTACTTACTATTTTTACTAATAAATATCTTGTGTAGTGTCTGTGATTGCAACTTCATTTACAAGATAAGAGTTGATTCATTTCTTATACGGAGTGCAACAATCAAATATTTTCCTTCCACATCCATGGGTACCTCTAAACCCTGCCATATCAAGGTTTGGTGAGTTTTATTATCTTTCTTATTAGGTTAAGTTGAAGAGGTAAAATTTACTCTAACATAGGTGACCAAAGGCGAACATTAGCGAACATCTTGAGATCCTTTGGAATTGAGTTTTTGAGGTTCTGAGTAGTCACAAGTTCCTAGAGGATGTCTATAGCACCCCAGGTGCCCACTGACCCTACACATGCACCCTATTCCTAGATTTTCCTATAGTTCTACATTTTTCTGGGATCAGTTTTGAAAATATGCTTTCGGTTTTATCAATTTTCTATCTCAACATAGCTTCAGATTTATTAAGAATTAGCTAAGTATCTTACGCTATCTCTTGCACTTAGGGTTTCAAGTTTATTATCTTACTTACTTATGTCAAATGTGTATGTTATTACACATTTATATTTGTGTTGTTACTTAATTAGGATTTAGCATTTATATTTTCCAATATTTTCTTAATCGCTAGCTATATCCCATTATCTTGGCGTCATTGGCACGAGGGCAACCAAATGACACTATTTCACACACAAGCACAAAGAACTACATGGATTCATGAATGCATTGTAGCGTTTGGTCAAAATCCTTCAAATGACCGTTGAGATCATTCTGACTTCAAATATTACATTTTTCATTCCAATTTTATGTTTTTGTGAGCTTGTGCAAGTAGTTAGGGATTGTGTTGCATGTTACAGGTACCCCGTGATCCAAGTGTGAATATAGAGTGACCAACAACAAATAAGTGTGAAACCCTAGGGACATAAGAAAAATTACATTTTGAGCATTTGTGTAGTCATTAGTACCCAGAGTGGTCTTTGTCACCCAGGCACCCTCACCCTATCCCGAGAACCCATTTTCAGCTATGTCTGCAACTTCTAGAATTTATGTTGATCATTTTTAACACTCTACCTAGCATGTTCATCAATTTTCTGAATTGAAATATATTCCAGGATAAGAAAAAATTAGGTAAGTTCCCTATCTCTCATTTTTTCTTACATGTTTGCATCTTTAGAGTGCTTAGCAATTATTTTTGGTGTATATTATCATAGTACTGACTCTAAAATTAGGTTTAAATAATTCTATTTTTGTTAAATGAACAGGTGACCAAAAATATTCTAGATACTTCCAACATCTTCCCATATCTACTAAGATCTCATGGGACCTAACGGAATTAAGATCCAACTCCCATAACGCATTGCGGGAGTGTTGTTCATGACGGAAAAAATTGTATTATCAGTTTTCGCCTACACCAAGTAAGATAAGTAGGTCTTGAAATAGACATGTCAAGAATGTTATCCAACCATCATAGTGAATACCAACAACATCACACCATTATTTGTATAACAAAGAAGGGATATTACGTTATAAAAAATGTTGTCACGTGATTTTTTGTTTAGTTTTATGTGGAAATTCCAAATCGAGTGTGCGAGCATAGGAGAAGATGTCACCTTTATGTGACTCTTTCTTAATGTGAGATAATGCATAAAAATTTACGACTTTAGAGTTTTAAAATTCTACACTCAAGGGGTAAATGTTTATGCATACCAACATTTAAAAAATCAATGTTTTATTCCTTTAATTAAAGAAATCATAAACTATAATGAAATCATTACAAGAAAATAATAAGAGAGGTAGATTAATAATTACATGTATTTTTCTGATAAAGTAGATAAGGAGAGGTGTTGTTAGCTCGTGGGCTTCCTAGACATTCATCATATAGTCCATGTGTGTTGGAAAGCATTCACATTGTGCATTGATGGTTTTTGATTCTAAACTTACACCCTCTAATAGAATTTTATTTAAATCTCAAAATCATTTTCTTTAGACCCGTTTGGTGCATATCCTAAAATCCATTGATGTCCACACAAGTATTTTTTCTCATGTTTTAGTATTTTCACAGGCTAACTTGCATGTTATGAAACAAAGCACCAAGAAAACAAATCCATAACCAACACAGGAAAAATAGTCCTATTGCTAGTAAAGTACTAGAGTTTTCCCTTAATTTCCAATAGTCCAAAGGCCAACCATATGTGCATAGAGATTTATTGAAGATGTAAATATAAAGGTGACGGCCACACCAGAGAGTCGAGAATCCGCCTCATTTCAACTGAAAACTACCCAAAATAAACAATGATATAGCTTATACATTTAGGTAGTTGTTTAATAAACCATATTTATTTTAGGCATTTTGTCAACCAGTTTTAATGCCAAGCACAAGCTTCTACATTTTTAGGTTGTAAATAAAATGTCATACAATTCCACTGTAATCCACTATTAATCTCAATCTCACAGTATTATGTAATGCAACTAGTTTGAGGAGGTGCTACAAGTTATGCATACAACATATAATCTTACCCATTGTATGCATACTCTGAAATCATTGTAGGCCATGAGGCCACATTTCTTTCTCACATTTTATCAAACAATTTGCATGTTGAGTGCAAGCTTCCACATTTTACATATATAAATTAATTGTTCCCTTGAAACTCAAACATCTATTAAGGAATCCTCTACAAAGACTTGGTGAACGTTCAAACCCTACATAAAATCTTCTATGTTTGCATAGGATAAGAGATAAAGGCCATGTCCACATGCCAAACTCACACCCCTACTCATTGTAACAACTCCACATAATATGTACTGGTTTCAAAGGGCGTAAACTAAGATTTTGAGTTCTCCTAAGACAGTTAGGCACTAAATTTTGTCCACAAAAACCAAAAACTACAACCCCCTCAAATATTAAAATGAACATAACATGATTAGGGAATTCTCTAAGGGCCACTATCATTTAATCATTTATCCAAGTGGGAAACCCCTTTTCTTATGTTGCATACATGTTTTCCTAGGCCTTAGAAACAACATAAACTACTAAAACAAATTTTCTTTCAATATTCTTGTAATACTCCGTGTCTAGACACCAGAAACCATACCAATATGGAACTAAAATTTTGGTAGATTTTTTTTTTTAAATGAGTGATTAAAACTAATGTTTTACTTAACCGATTCCTATTAATAAATATTTCATATTAAATGGACTAACCCAAATTAATTGATAATTTCCTAATTCCCAAGTTACTATTTATTTATTTCCACTATCATGGTTTACCTAAATAAACATTTACTAGAGTCACTAGGTAAGATTACACCCCCATTTTAATTGAATTGTCCCCACTCACCCCTCTTTAGATTCATTTTCATTCCCATAAAAATGCCCATGACTTAAAGTGTGTAGGGTTTAATGTGAGCCCTAGGATAGATCAAATCTTGACAATAGATTATGAATCTTACCCTAATTTTTCCCTAATCATCTTTATGTTCTTTTCTTATCTTCTCCTTTCCTCCTCTAATTTTTTTTTGTCACTTGTAGGTGCAGGTTGAAAAGGATCTTGGAAGTTTACTCTCATGGAGTTTTAAAAATATCAATATTATTCCCTTATTTGTTCATTTATATATATTTTTTGTAATTTTTCTTACCCATGAATCCCAAATTGTTGGGTAAGTAGAATTTTTTTTTGTATTGAATAAGGCCAATCTACCTTTCATATATATATATATATAATATATACTTACGTGTGATTAAATATTCCAAAACTGAAAAAAATTGCAAATATAGCTTTAAAAACAATTCACAGTTTTTTTTGTTTTGTTTGAAGGATGGGGTTTACAGTAGAGAGGGGGAGGAAGGCTACATGGAAGGATTTTGGATTGGGGAATGGAGTGGTGTGTGCAACCATTTGGGGAGGGTTCGAACCCTCCCCATCCATATTTCCTTTGCCTTAAAATTATTAATCCACCGTGAGTTTCTTTTTCATAGTTTATGATTTTCTTTTTTATGTTTAAAAAATAAACTTAACCCAAATACTTTCCACTGTACTTTTTGTTTAATAAAATTTTGATTTGTTTTATTTATTTTGTGTGTGTGTGTGTGTGTGTGTGTGTGTGTGTGTGTGTGTGTGTGTGTGTGTGTGTGTGTGTGTGTGTGTGATATAATATGATATATGTGTAGATTATAATATATATTTAATAAAAGTTGTATTATAATATATATAATATATGATAGTATAAAATATAACTATTGTAAGTAAGGTAACTTATTTATATTATATAATATGACTATATTAATTTTATTTATTTACATTTTTATCCTTGAGAAGTATGGAACCTAATGTTTTTTTTTTTTTTTGCATTACATCTATATTAAAATGATTTTCTCTTTTATGTGCTAAAAGAAGGATGTAGCCAAATAGTTCAAATGGAAGAGATACTTGAATTATGTTTACAAGTTGTAAGGGAGAACATATATTCAAATCTGATTTCTTAATAAGAACAAATCATTAAATATCACATGGCAAAGAAAACAACTAATCTCATTCTATTCAATAATGCTACAAGATTTTCAAGAAGAGATACATGGCAAGTAGGATTTAAAAAAATCCATACAACATTAATCCTAAATCTTCATGTAACACTAACTTTCCTTTAAATGTAATTACTAAATACATTATTGCATATTTCTACAAGAGGGAGATCCAACAACAAGAAGAAAAAAACACACGTTTTCTTTTAGCACTAAAGTATCCTTCCAATAACACAAAATTTCCTTTCAAAATGCAGTTACAATGAATTCATATTACAGAAATCAACTATTACGAGATTTCTTTTCCATGGAGCTTAAGCTCACAATACCCTTTTTTTTTTACGTACCTAAAATATTTAAGAAAACACATTACAAAGCTTCTTTACAAGCTTGAAGTAGATTACTCAACAAAAACATGACTCAAGTTTACAAGTAATACCAAATACAAAATGGTGATTTTACTAGATGATGAAAGAATTCACATAGCCATATTCTTAAACTTGCAAAGAGAGTGGTGTCCACAAAAAGATGAATAAGAAGATGGGAACCAAGGTGATAAGTAACTCAACCTATCTTCCACTTGAGCTCCAACTTCAAAATCTTCCAAAGAACCAACACAAGGAGAAAAAGATTTTTTAACGACCCAACCTTTAGGCATCATTACATGTCTTTCAAAGGTTGGAAGACATCCTAGCCTCCCCCAAGCCCATGGGAGAGAGAGCTAGCTTCAAGAAATTTTTCACAAGCTAAATGGATACATAACAACGTTATATTTTCACAATCAAAACAATTGAAACACTAATATGAACACCAAATTTTTGCAAAGAAGGAAAGGAGGAGAAACCATATTCTACCTCCAAAATGGGGAAGAGAAGAAGAGATATCCAAGGTGCCAAAAGTGTGGTCCAAACATTGGATGTACACAAACAAGAATCTTCACGACCTCCTTATTCCTTCAAATCATCAAACCCTCCTTATTTCTCCACCGATTCACCAAAATCATTCTTGGGAAGATTTTCAAACCCATTGGGTTTCCTCTCCAAGAATGAGGAATGAGGTTCAAACCATATGAACCACCTTCCCCATCTAAAGCCATATGAGGGGAGTAAAATAAAGAACCTACATGGCTTTCCCATCAAGCCATGACGTTTGAGAGGGAAAATCCCTCTCTCTTCCCCCATAAACTCCAAAATCCATCATGTCATATGATGGATGGAGAATAATAAAACAACACAAAACATACTCAACAAATAGCACCACGTAAGAAACAACACACACATTTTAAAAAAAAACAAGACTAAGATCTAACATAATATAAAACATAAAATGAGCTCAATGAGCCTACCTCCAAAATCTCTCCAAAACTCTAGCTTTTTCCACTTCCTTATCTAAGCAAGCTCTAGCTCCAAAATCACCAAGCCCTAAGCAAAATCTCCCAAAAAAATTTCTCTTCTTCCCCCATGAGGGAGAATTTTAAGAGAATCCAACAAATTTCCTCACCAATGAGGGGGTGACATGTGTCACCCCTCTCTTTCCTCCAAGTCAAATATTTTCAAAATAAAAGGAAGAAAGAGATAAACTAACTTTTAACACTCCCTTCCCAAAATGCCCAAAATGAAAATAAAACAAGATTGTGCAACATTCTACAAAACCCACATACCAATCCACCTTACATGGACGTGACCAAAGGGTGGAAAAATGGGAGGAAACTCCCTTTATGCATTGAAATTAAGCCCCCCTACGTATTAGGTAGGGTACAAGGGCCTATTTTCATGCTAAGTGAACTCCCAAACTTAAAAAGTGTCACTTAAAATGCCATAAATAACCCAATTTCGGGTATGACACATTTGGGGACAAGTGTAGGGGATGTGGGGCCCATCCAAGGTTCACATGTGACCCTAATCTCCTCTAATTAATTTAAAATTACCCAAACACAAAACTTAATGCAAGTGGGTACCATTAAATCCCCAATCCAAGTTTACTTAAATGGCTAAAACATCCTAAACAAGATTAATTTTACATGACATAGTACATTACAAATGAGGGTCACTCATGGTGCCCAAAATAATGAAATCTAATACTAAGGCCTCAAACAGTTAACATAGTTAGGACTTAGCCTTGTGGGCCACTTGTGTAAAATTTATGTAACTGCCCTGAAACCCACATTCATCTTTGACCTTTCACTTGCACACTCGTTCCACACATTAAACACACTTGTCCAATACAATGTAAATCAACTTCTAAATAAGTGGTCAATGAAATCTATGATATCCTAACATCATCATGGAATTGTAAGCGTGAAACCATGCTCAATTACACCCAATTTACCATGAATTAGCCATAGAGATAAATAGAAATGACATACATCCATAAAAACTAGACATGCGACTAAGAAAAGTATCCAACATATATCAATTAGGTCAAAACAACATTGTAAAAGTTAGTATCTACACTATCAAATGAAAAAGTGTCAACATACTAATCAATTCAAATTGGCGCTATGCACCCAAATCTCCATACATGTCTAAGAAGTTCAATTCTCATAACATAATGTCCAAACTATATCAAAATCCCTGTCAAATCATGTCTATGAATAAAGAAATCAATGGGTAATTGAGGCTATAAAAATGGGGGCACTACATCCCCTCTCTTAAAATTAGACTTCCTCCCGAAGTCACCGGGAAGAGATAGGGATATCTAGCCCTCAATGGTTTAGCATCCTCCCAAGTGGCTAATTTCTCATCATATATGTCCCACTACACTCTAACCTAGTCCAAGTCTCGACCCCGAAGGGCCAACCTCTCGGTGCTCCTGTATACGTATGGGCTCCAATCTCTACTACCCTTTGTCCTCAACCTGTAATTCCATTTGTTATCACCTAATCACAGCACCCCTGTGCATATACAAGAACTCACGGTGTGATTGGATAACATGGGTACTATCTCCAAGTTGTGGGACTTGCTACTTGAGATAGACCTCCAGAGAAAGTTGGTTCTTGCTCCTAAACTACCTGCCACAATCTACTCTAATGCAGGATAAGCTAACTGTTCTAATCTAAATTTCCAAGGGACCAGGGAGAGAGAATGCATAAAATGAAAGCCTACACTAAAGCGGTGATACACCAGAAAAGGAGGGTGGGAGAGTAGTCTCCAAATGTGTGAAATACAGAGGCAAAGTGCACACTAGAAGAGGTGATGACAGTTCACCATAATCTAGCAAAATGCATTCACAACAATATTCCAAGCATACACAATGATAATGAATCCCTGCAAGAACATAATAATAGACACAATATTCTTGTAGAAAGATTAAAGGGGCAAGAAGAATGAAAGAAAGCACAAGAGGAAAGATACATCCACAAACTATATCTTTATTGCTTCATGATATGCACAGTTCAATCTATTACAAGATAAGGGCCTGGATCACCATGTAAGGAGTCCACTACAAGGGCCTGCAACACACATGGCAAGCTTCACAAAGCAATTTTGGCAGCTTTGCTACCCAAAACTCCCTCCTTTACAATGAGCCCAACACTCCAATTTATAGAAAAAATGAGAAGGAGAAGAGAAGGGAAAATGGAAATCCCGAAATCTATCCTTCAACCACCTGTAAGAGGCATTAAATTGAGTGAAATGATTGTATATTACTTGCAAAAGGCTCCCCATACTGTCCCATGTGCTGCAACAGAGAAAGAATGATGACCATGCCTCTTAATTGCACTCCCAACTACCAAATAAAACACTATTCTGAACCCGGCCACGTTTTCTTAAAAATATCAATCAATTTCTCATCAAATCCTGAATTTCTTGATGGATTTCGTACGTTGGGCTTAGAGCCATGATTCCAACGGTACCAATTTTGTGCGATTTCGTTGAGAAATGCAAAAGATATGGCCTTCTGAGTGCGGGTAGCTATTTTGGGTCCTGGCAGGCGTTTTCTGTCATTTGACGGGAATGAGCATTAACTGACTGGAGCCGAATATATTTCTCTTATTTAAATATATCTACCCTCATTAAAAATAAGAAAGTCCATTAGCTGGCATAGAGGACATCGTGCTTGTTCCAGAAAGTCCAATTTTGTGAAAATCGGAGCTCGGAGTCAAAAGTTATGGCCGTTTGAAGTTTCACGGGCCAAACGTTGACTTTTCTTCTCTGCCTTCGGCCGCTTCGGCTTTTCGCGTCCCACGCGTCCCTTTGTCCCACTTGGCACAGTGCTGAAATTTCCCATTTCGGCCGAACCGGCCGGTTCGCGTACTCTTGTCCCGCATGTCCCGGACTGTTTGGGACAAATTTTCCCGATTCGCCCGGTTCGGCCGGTTCACGTACTTTTGTCCCAAATGTCCCGATGAAAGTTCTCATTTCAGCCGATCCAGCCGGTTCACGTACTTTGCGTACCTTCGGCCCAACTGTCCCGGGCTGCCTTAAGTCTTTTCGCCGACTTGCGTCCTCCGCGTACTAACTGCCCAGATGTCCCAAATTGCCTGTTTCAACAGTTAGTCAATTTTTTCCATTTTTCGGCCAGTTCGATTTCCGCGTTCCACGCGTCCCTTTATCCCAAATGCTGCACGATCACCTGGCGGCCTGTCGGTGGGTTCGCGCCCTTTTGTCCCTCACGTCCCGACTGTTGCGAGGACTAGGACTTAGCCATTTTTCATGATTTTTCCTGGCCCGAGCTTGTTTTTTGCAATTTTTTCACATTTTCTCAAAACTTGCTCCCTTCCTCTTGGACAGGGGAGTTAGAAAAAATCTGAGGGGACCCTAGAAACATGACCTTTCGCCCTGAATCAATATAATTGCTTAGGACTAAAGAATTTGATGCATGTTATCAAAATTACCTTGAGGGGTGAATTTTGGATAACACCGACCAATCCAAAACATATGAAATATCAGGTACATATCTATGTAGTACAAAAACATGAAATACATCTTGGGCCCATTCAAGGCATGGTGGAAAATCTAGGCGATAGGTAACTTGACCAATGACCTCTAAAATATCAAAAGGTCCCACAAAACGAGGTGATAACTTAGAACCCTTTTCATAGCGGATTGGTCTCTTATGCAGATGAACTCTCAAGAAAAATTTGTCACCCACTGAGAAGTGATGATAAGTCCTCTTGGTGTCTACATATTCCTTCTGGCGTGCTCTAGCCTGCTCAAGACATTGTCTAATCAAAACTACTTGCTGCTCCGAGTCCTATAGGTAAGCTAGTCCCAAAATGATCATGTCATCTAGTGTATCCCAAAGAGGTGTCCTACAAGGTCATCCATACAAAGCCTTGTAGGGAGCCATACCAATAGAACTATGATACTTGTTGTATGAAAACTCAACTAAATGAAGGTAACCTTCCCATTTCTTCTGTTGGTCCATCACATACATCCTCAACATCTCCTCTAATACCTGATTAACTCTCTTTGTCTTTCCATCTGTCTCTTGATGGTATGCTAAGCTGAAATTAATCTGAGTACCCAGAGTGGTCTGAAATGAAGTCTAGAAAACTGAAGTGTAGATGGTATCCCTGTCATTAATGATGGTCTTCGAAATCCCATGTAATCTAACAATGTCCTCCATAAATACTTTGGCAATGGCCTATGTATTATAGGTGACCTTGGTTGGTGATAAATGCACAACCTTGGTCAACTTATCCATGATGACCGTCATGGCATCATGATGATAAGAAGACATAGGGAGTCCGACTATGAAATTCATGGAGATCGCATCCCATTTCCACTCTGGAATATCATGACGATGTAAGAGTCCTATGGGATGAGAATGCTTTACCTTGACCTCTCTGACACTCAAAGAAACATGTAACAAAATATGTTATGTCTCGTCGAAGACCAGGCCAATATAGCTCCCTTAGATCGGCATGCATTTTCTTCTCTCCAGGATGTGTTGTATATGGAGCTCGATGCGCCTCTAAAAGGATGAAGCTACATAGATCGCCTAACTTAGGCACATAAATGCACCTATGGAACCGAAGTAAACCATATGTCTCTAAAATGCACCCTGAATATCTTCCCTCGAAAGAACCCTATGACTCCAACATCTGTCTAGCTCCCTCATAAAACCTTTAATCTAGAATATTCTCAAGAATCCTGCCTCTCAAATCTGACTGCAGTGTCAATGTAGCAAGTACATGTCATCGTCTACTAAATGTGTTTCCAATGATGTTTTTCTTTCCTT
Source organism: Taxus wallichiana var. yunnanensis (assembly GCA_018340775.1). Lineage (NCBI taxonomy): Eukaryota > Viridiplantae > Streptophyta > Pinopsida > Cupressales > Taxaceae > Taxus > Taxus wallichiana. Next base: position 701,470,417 of record CM031236.1, on the reverse strand, counting down.
TGATATAATATACCTCCATGTCGTACTCACATAGGAACTCCATCCAATGCTGCTAACGATCATTGAGGTTTGGCTATGAGAAGATATGATGCAAAATATGGTGGTTTGTCCTCAAAGTGAAAGGTCTACCCAAAAGGAAATGTCACCAACGCACAAGTGCATGAACACCTACTGCAAGTTCCAAGTCATGAGTAGGATAATTAAGCTTGTAGTCTTTGAGCTTACGTGACTTAAAGGTAATAACCCAATGCTCCTGCATAAGGACCACTCTAAACCCTCTAGTGATGCGTTAGTATATATAAAAAAGTTCTCTATAGGGTCTGGAACTTCTAAGATGAGCATCATGGTTAACCTTTCCTTAAGCAAATGAAAGGCTTGCTCACACTTTTCTGACCAATAAAACTACTTCCCTTTTGTCTGAAGGGAAGTAATAGGTTGAGAAATCTTGGAGAATTCCAGACCGAATCTGCGGTAGTAAATTACTAAACCCATAAAAATCCTCACCTCAATGACTGATGTGGGCGCTAGCCAATCCATAATAGCATGTATCTTAGAGGGGTCTACTAAGATACCCTCTCCCGATAAGATGTGTCCCAAAGTCTCGAATCTTAGTCCAAAAAGAAGCTACATTTTTCCAAGTTCCCAAATAACTTCTACTCTCTCAAAACCTATAGTACATGTCTCAAATTTTCCTTGTTCCCCTCCTCGCAATGAGAATATATCAATATACCATCTAGGAACACTAAGACGAAGCAATCCAAAAAGGTCCTAAATGCTCCATTCATGAGGTTCATGAAGACAGATGGGGCATTAATCAAACCAAATGGAATAACTGTGAACTCATAATGCCCATAACATGTGCGGAAGGTTGTCTTATGAATGTCTACATCTAATATGCACAATGATGATAACCTAACTTCAGATCAATTTCGAGAGAACACTCTATCTCCCCACATCTGATCAAACAAGTCATCAATCCTAGGAAGTGGATAATGGTTCTTTATTATGACTTTGTTGAGCTATCTGAAGTCTACACAAAGTCTGAGAGAACCATCCTTATTCTTCACAAATATGACTAGCGCTCCCCAAGGAGATACACTAGGATGAATGAGACCCTTCTCCAACAATTCCTCTAACTGAATCTTGAGCTCATGAATCTCTGCAGTCGTCATCCGATAGGGTATTCTAGAAACTAGTGAAGAGCTTGGCACTAAATCAATGGTGAAATCCACCTCTCTGCGAGGTGGTAACCCTGGAAGCTCACCTGAAACACATTTGCATACTCCCTCAAAACTGCATGATAATCTAAGGGTGAATGCTCTAGAGTGCTCTCTGATCTATCACTGATGGTGATAGTAAACAACTGAAAACCTTTACATATGCTCCGCTTGAGTTGCTTAGTTCAGATAATATGTAAAGAGATAGGCCTTTGTATCCCTAATATCACAACTACACTTGCAAGATCATCCAGAAACTCAATTACCTTATTCCGACAATCCCCCTTGGCCCGATGAGGCTCGAGCCAATCCATACCCAAAACTATCTGATAGATCCTAGAGGAATAACTCGGAGGTCAAGTGTAGTGGAGAAGACTCCCAAATCAAGTACGCAACTCTACACATACGAGTCCACGGTGAGTTTGGCCCTAGAGGCCAACTCAACCTACCAACTATCTGGTTGCCTAGCCACCACTAGCCCACACTGGTCCACTATAGAAGGAGATATAAAAGAATCTAAAGCATCTGAATCAAAGAGTACTGAGATAGAAATACCCCTGATAGTACATGTTGTCTCAATAAATGTTTCCTGGTGCTCAATCTGGCAGTTGACAACCACTGCATATACACAATGGGCCCGTCCTACATCACCCACCATCTACTCGGATCTAGGAGCTCTCTGCATATCCATGGTATCGTGGTTTGTGTGGACACATACACACATAATGATCAGGGGACCCACAAATAAAACATCCTCCTATACCTCTCTAAGATGGGGTCCCTCCAAGATTTGGTGAATTGATCCAACCGACAACCCTAGTAGAGTGTTAGGTGTGAGTTGGTTGTACCTATTGAGTACCTTATCTCCTATCCCTGGCTCCACAAAAACCTCCTCTAGTACCACCTCTCTGAAATATCAGAGTTTGCCTAGCCTTTTCTTTGCTGGTGGCCATGATGTTATGTCTGCTATTGTGGATGTAGTGGAGCCCTCAAAGTTGTTGGTGCAAGCCAGAATCCTCCTCTAGGGGGTGGTGTTGTACCCCATGACCTCTGACTCTGAAAGGGTTGTATTATAGCCTGAATCTTGCTCTTGTTGCTATCTCGGTGTTCCCATGCCCTGGTCCTGTTCTCCTCAGCTAAGTAAGCCTTCTCAACTACCTTCTCAAGCATGGGAGGAGATAACATCCTAACTTCTCCTGCTATATCTACATTAAGGCCCCGAATAAACCCCTTAACTTGTAAAAGATCCAAGAACCTGCTCTCATATTGAGCCACTATGTCAGAGCCCTGTCATAAATTGTGAAACTCATCAATCCTCTTCTGAATGAAATACTCTGACATATAACGAGCCCTAAAATTCTCCTTGAACAACTCTTAGGTCAATGTATCTCAAGTCAAATGGAGCTTCCACTCCTCATTCCTCCACCAAACTCTTGCAGCGTCTCAGAGGAGGTGGATGGTGAACCTGGCTTTGACATTGCTCTCATAAGAGTGCAAGCCAAAGCAGCTATCCAGGCTAAGAAGCCATGACTCAGCCCCAAATCCATCTATAGAGCCAGTGTATGTAGGACGCTACAAGTGAAGAATATCCATAATTACTCTACATGTGTCACGATCCTGGTGCTGTGGTCCAACAGGTGAATGGGGTCATCTATCTCCAAATGGTCCCTCAAAGCTATATGAATGGCTATGATGGTATGAGGCCACCCTCTCATGGTGAATGAAAGGGCTACGTGACCTCTCCCGCCTAGGGGTATCGTGCTCTGGTGGCTCCGAGTGTGCATCCTCATCTATCGGCTCCTCATCTCCTTGACTAGATGTCCTCCTCTCTGGACTCCTGCGGGGGTAGAAGATGTTGCTACACAACACCGATCAACTTTTAAAGAGCCTCTAAGATCTGAGGTCCTAACTCAGTTCCTACGGTTCAGGCGTAGGTGAACTAAGTCCCAAACCCCTAACTGATCGTCGTCTCATGGGTGTCATCCTGTGAATGAGGTACGAAAAATGGTTGTTAAATTATAATGGTTGCGGAAATGTTTTAATATATATATATATATATATATATATATATATATATATATATATATATATAATGTTATATATATTTTATTTTTGCCTAGTTAATTAATTACCTAGAGTGTTCACATGTGTGAACCTCGCTCTCGATACCAAATGTAATACTCCATCTCGAGACACTGGAAACCATACCAATATGTCACTAAAATTTTGGTAGATTTTTTTAAATGAGCAATTAAAACTAATGTTTTACTTAACCAATTCCCATTAATAAATATATCATATTAAATTGACTAACACAAATTAATTAATGATTTCCTAATTCCCAAGATACTATTTATTTATTTCCACTATCATGGTTTACCTAACTAAACATTTGCTAGGGTCACTAGGTAATTTTACACCCCCATTTTAATTGAATTGTCCCCACTCACCCCTCTTTAAATTAATTCTCATTCCCATAAAAATACATGTGACTTAAAGTGTGTAGGGTTTAATGTGAGCCCTAGGATAGATCAAATCTTGACCCTAGATTTTGAATCTTACCCTAAAGTTGCCCTAATCATCTTTATGTTCTTTTCTTATCTTCTCCATTCCTCCTCTCATATTTTTTTGTTTTATCACATGTAGGTGCAGGTTGAATAGGATCTTGAAAGTTTACTCTCATGAAATTCAACATAATATCAATATTATTCCTTATTTGTTCATTTATATATATATATATATATATATATATATATATATATATATATATATATATATATATTTTGTAATTTTTCTTACCCATGAATCCTAGATTATTGGGTAAGTAGAATATTTTTGTGTGTGTATTGAATAAGGAAAATCTACCTTACACACACACACACACACACACACACACACACACACACACACACACACACACACACACACACACACACACACACTTGTGATTAAATATTCCAAAATCAAAAAATTAGTGCAACTACAATTGTTAAAAAAAAATTATAGTTTTTTTTGTTTTGTTTGAAGCATAAGGGATTGGGGAATGGATTGGTGTGTGCAGCCATTTTGGGAGGGTTTGAACCCTCCCCACCCATATTTCTTTTGCCTTAAAATTATTAATCCACCGTGAGTTTCCTTTTCATAGTTTATGATTTTCTTTTTTTGTTTTAAAAAAAAACTTAACCCAAATACTTTCCACCATTCTTTTTGTTTAATAAAATTTTTATTTGTTTTATTTATATATATATATATATATATATATGTATATATATATGTATATATATATGTATGTATATATATATATATATATATGTATATATATGTATATATATATATATATATATATATATATATGTATGTATGTATATGTATATGTATATGTATATATATATATGTATATATATATATATATGTATATATATATATATATATATATATATATATATATATATATATATATATATATATATATATATATATATATATATATATATATATATATATATATATATATATATATTTATATATATGTATATATATATATATATGTGTGTGTATATATATATATATATATATATATATGTGTGTGTGTGTATATATATATATATATACATATATATATATATATATATATATATATATATATATATATGTGTGTGTGTGTGTGTGTGTGTGTGTGTGTGTGTGTATCTATATACATTATAATACATATTTAATAAAATATGTATTATAATATATATCAATATATGATAGTGTAAAATATAACTATTGTAAGTAAGGTAACTTAGTTATATTATATAATATGACTATATTAATTTTATTTATTTATTTTGTTATCCTTAAGAAGTATGAAACCTAATGTGTTTTTTTGCACTACATCTATATTAAAATGATTTTCTCTATTATGTGCTAAAAGAATGATGTAGCCAAATAGTTCAAATGGAAGAGATACTTGAATTATGTTTACAAGTTGTAAGGAGAACATATATTCAAATCTGATTACTTAATAAGAACAAATCATTTAATATCACATGCCAAAGAAAACAACTAATTTCATTCTATTCAATAATGCTACAAGATTTTCAAGAAGAGATACATAGCAAGTAGGATAATTTTTATTTTTTTTTCATACAATGTTAATCCTAAATCTTCATGTAACACTAACTTTCCTTACAATTTATAGTGATCCAAAAAAAGAATAAAAAACACAAGTTTTATTTTAGAACTAAAGCATCCTTCCAATAACACAAACTTTCCTTTCAAAATAGAGTTACAACGAATTCATATTAAATAAATCAACTATTACAAGATTTCTTTTCCAAGGACCTTAAGCTCATAATACCTTTTCTTTATGTACCTAAAATATTTAAGAAAACACATTACAAAGCTTCTTTACAAGCTTGAAGTAGATTACTCAACAAAAACATGACTCAAGTTTACAAGTAATATCAAATATAAAATGGTGATTTTACAAGATGATGAAAGCTTTAACATAGCCATATTCTTAAACTTTCAATGAGAGTGGTGTCCACAAAAATATGAATAAGAAAACAAGAACCAAGATGATAAGCAACTCCAACTATCTTCCACTTGAGCTCCAACTTCAAAAGCTTCCAAAGAATAAACACAAGGAGAAAAAGATTTTGTAACCACCCAATCTTTAGGCATCATTATATGTCTTTCCAAGGTTGGAAGACATGCTAGCCTCCCCCAAGCCCATGGGAGAGAGAGCTAGCTTCCACAAATTTTTCACAAGATAAAGGGAGACATAACAAATTACATTTTCACAATCAAAACAATTCAAACACTAATATGAACACCAATTTTTTGCAAAGAAGGAAAGGAGGAGAAACCATATTCTACCTCCAAAATGGGAAAGAAAAGAAGAGACATCCGTGGTGCCAAAAGTGTGGTCCAAACATTGGATGCACACAATCAAGAATATTTATGACCTCCTTATTCCTCCAAATCATCAAACCCTCCTTATTTCTCCACCCATTCACAAAAATCCTTCTTGGGACGATTTTCAAACCCATTGGGTTTCCACTCCAAGAATGAGCAAGGGGTTCAAACCATATGAACCACCTTCCCCACCTCAAGACATATGAGGGGTAAAAGAAAGAACCTACATGGATTTTCCATCAAGCCATGAGTTCGAGAGGAAAATCCCTCTCTCTTCCCCATAAACTCCAAAATATATCATGCCATATGATGGATGGAGAAAAATAAAACAACACAAAGCATACTCAACAAATAGCAACACACAAGAAACAACACACACATTTTAAACAAAACAAGACTAAGATCTAACATAATATAAAACATAAAATGAGCTCAAGGAGTCTACCTCCAAAATCTCTCCAACACTCTAGATTTTTCCACTTCCTTATCCAAGCAAGCTCTAGCTCCAAAATCACCAAGCCCCAAAAAAAAGTTCTCTTCTTCCCCCATGAGGGAGAACTTGAAGAGAATCCAACAAATTTCCTCACCAATGAGGGGGTGAAATGTCTCACCCCTCTCTTTCCTCCAAGTCAAAGATTCTCAAAATAAAAGGAAGAAAGAGATAAACTAACTTTTAACACTCCCTTCCCAAAATGCCCAAAATGAAAATAAAACAAGATTGTGCAACATTCTACAAAACACACATACCAATCCACCTTACATGGATGTGACCAAAGGGAGGAAAAATGGGAAGGAAACTCCCTTTATGCCTTGAAATTAAGGGCCCCTACCTATTAGGTAGGGTACAAGGGCCTATTTTCATGCTAAGTAAACTCCCAAACTTAAAATGGGTCACTTAAAATGCCATAAATAACCCAATTTTAGGACAAGTGTAGAGGATGTAGGGCCCACCCAAGGGTTCACATGTGACCCTAATACCCTCTAATTAATATAAAATTACACAAACACAAAACTTAATGCAAGTGGGGACTATTAAATCCCCAAACCAAGTTTACTTAACAAGCTAAAACATCATAAACAAAATTTATTTTACATGACATACTACATTACAAATGAGGGTCACTCATGGTGCCCAAAATAATGAAATCTAATACTAAGGCCTCAAACAGTTAACATGGTTAGGACTTAGAGCCATGGGCCGCTTGTGCAAAATTTGTGTAACCACCCTGAAACCCACATTATCCTATGACTTGTCACCTACACACTTATTCCACACATTAAACACACCTGTCCAATATAATGTAAATCAACTGTTAAATAAGAGGTCAATGAAATCTATGATATCCTAACATCATCATGGAATTGTAAGTGTGAAAACATGCTCAATTACACCCAATTTACCAATAACTAGCCATAGAGATAAATATAAATGACATACATCCATAAAAACTAGACATGTGACTAACCAAAGTATCAAACATATATCAATTAGGTCCAAACAACGTTGTAAAAGTTAGTATCCGCACTATCAAATGAAAAAGTGTCAACATACTAATCAAGTCAAATTGGTGCTATGTGCCCAAATCTCTATACATGTCCAAGAAGTTCAATTCTCATAACATAATATCCAAACTATATCAAAATCCCTATCAAATCATGTCTATCAATAATGAAATCAACAGGTAACTAAAGCTATAAAAATGTGGGCACTACAATGCTTTGGTGGATGTACATACCCTATCCCATAGCTCGTATGGTAAGAATGACTATGAGTATGTCAACAAAGGAGAACCAATCATGTAGACTCATGTAGGTTGCATTTGATCAAATGGTTTCCATGCTTCATGAGGAATGCCATATCTTTACCTAAAGCTTCACGCACAAGCTGGGAGGATGTTGGCTAATGTTGTGGAGTCAGTATTACACATGCAACCTTACCTCACATAAAGTTTCCAATGCCCTTTCAAGAAATACATTTTTTGTATCATGCAATCATTGCAGTCTATTGAGAATATTTCTTTTAGGCCTGCATTTTTAGAGGAGGGGATTCACATTGAATCAATAGCTATACACCATTTTCTAAATATCCACTATTTTCATACCTATAACTGCTTTTGTCAAAAGGTTGTTTGACTATTCAAAATGGCTAGGATGGAGAAAAAAAACCAACCATATATCTTTTTCCATAATTCCCATCTTATTTATTATTTATTTCTATTTATTTTTTACCTTTTAACCCAAATGCATATACATGTATATTTCTAATATAAATGTTCAAGTATATATACACATATATAATTATTCTTTTATATGTCTCCCAATGAATCCACTACCATTTATTCACTCCATAAACACATTCCATGAGATCATAATTTATTTTAATATATTTGTTTTATTATTTCACCATCCAATTTTATCCCCATCATTAGTATTTATAACCCCATACCAACTTGAAATATCTTTCCAGTGCTTGAATAGAGCTAGAGCAAATATTGTAAATATCTTTATGATCATTAAAAGTCACTATTTATCCATCTTGAAATTTAACAAAAGAGGAAGCAACATAGAGGCTCAAAGTTCTCTATCCTAGTGAAGGCTAAACTTGTTTGGCAAGGACTAGTCATTTTTGAAACGAAGCTTAATCTCAAGTTAATTACTCAGTGTAAGAAAATTTGAGTTAACACACTGAATTCAAGTTCAATGAAACGGTGCTTTACGAAATGGAACTCACACCATTAATGACTAGATAGAACGACCATGCCACCACATTCACCCAGGTATGCAGTTCGAAACATGACCCAAATGTTGAACGTAAAAATTTAATTAATATCGTTATCAACTCATATTTTTTATTTTGATCATGATTGTGAACCTGTAACATCCGACAAGATACCAACACATACAACACAGAGAAATACAGGATAACTTTTTTTTTTGACTTACTTGACACATAACATGACGCAACATGTCGTCACCAAGGATGCAACTAACACTGTGAACAATTTAATACAAGGATGGCCGTAAAGGCAGCACGGAAACGATCACACCTATCAAGGACAATTTACTCTTCTTTTGACAAGACAACATGGAAGTCCAACCACATGACACACTTACAGCTAGGGCAAACCACAGTAAGAAATGATTGGAGGTTATTTATTTTGACAAGACACCCTTTAGCTCATGACTTAAGTTTTCAGAAGGATTCAATAAATGATTCGCACAAATTCATCTTACCAACTGAGCTAATTTCTTATACACTGTAGAGAAGTTCACTTAAAATCTTCACTTTACGACAATAGAATTGTTTAGTTCCATTAATTTAATAAAGGGAATAATTAAATTCCACAAGGCTATCTGTCCATACTTACGCTACTAGAACTTGTTCATTACCTTGCTACAACAAGAATTCATGTTCAACAAAATCAAGAGGAACTTACAAAGTATCCTGGGAAAGAGATAAGGAGATTAGGTCGAGTTAAATTCCTCTTTAAGACGTCATTAGTTATTACCAAGGTTTAATTGGAGCTTGGGGTTTTATACGTAATTATTAACGCTTTTACTTAGGCTTAACTGAAAGAGTTTATCCAAAGGAAACTACTTACTTTCAAATAGGCTGAAAGATAATTTGTGTGGTTTCTAAATTTCCTCCTCTTACTTGTTAAATCTTATTAGAAACTAACTATTGTTTTCCTTTAGCTTGTTTTAGGTGTTCACTAGTTTAGCTAGGGATATCAATTTATAAAAATTTACTTTACAAGGATAGTTTCACCTTTGAGTACTTCAGGAATCTCTTGTTCTCAAGTAAGTCATCTCTATATTAATTTATCTGAATACACATATTTTGGTTAACTTCTATAAGGGTTAACCATTCCATTTAATTTTACTTATATCACATCATTACAAGGTGTCAGAGAGTTTTGACTTAACACTTTATTCTCAAAAACAAGGTTTTACAATACTTATGCCAATGTAAGGATTGAATATCATTCCTCACCCAAGATAAGTTACTAGTCTAACAACAAAAGGGAAAGAACACTTCACTACGTAGTTTTCTGAACATACCAAGGCAAGAGATCTTCTAAACTCCTTGCAAGCAAAGTTACAAAATTTACAACGCATTGAACTTTCTACAAAGAACTTCATAATTTGAACTGATGAAACTTTTACACTCTTTTCCTTTAATCTACTCGCATAATCCATCTGCACAAATATTTACTAGAGTCAGTTCGCTAGAACTGAGCATGATAAGATATAAACCTCACCTAATAATTTATGCCATCTAGTATTTAAATAAATGAAAGTTTGCAATACTCCTTATCAAATAAATTTCTAACATACATTTAAAACTTAACTGCACATCTCATGATAATACATTTCCTACTCATTAATGTTCACTTCCTTAAGATCTGCTTACCTAAGACACAATTCCAAGTGACTAGATATACAATCTTAACCATGCAATCAATCATACTCAAATTACAGTAATAATAATGACGCTCACCTAATACCCTCGACCTACTTCGCATATTTAAGTACCCAACAATATTATCTTTCAATTAAATAAAAGCACCAACGACATTAAGCTTATATAATAAATACAAGTACCAATTTTATATTATTCATCGATATTACCCAAGTATCAAACCTTCATAGAAACTCAGTGATATGAAGTATAATTTGGATATTTATTTCACAATTTTAAGGATATACTTATGTTAACAAAGATTCCACCAATCCACAAGTTCATATAATATTTAGGTATCCTTTTGGTTGCTTATTCCATGTCTCTATATATTTCTTTTAGTACAAGGGTCCAACTCATTGGAATGAGCTACGATCAACAAAATTGTCATGTTTTGCTAATATGTCAAAGATACATTTGACTAACTAAGATAAGTAAGCGCAGTCCAAGCCACTATAAATACAAGTACCAACATTATCTCAACTCCCAGTTGAGATGCAAGTATCAAATTTTAGCTAACATAATAATCATCGTAAATACCAGAAAATATTCCACTCGTTAACCAAGTATTGAAATAACATATTTATCCTTACTGGTTACCTGATAACATAATAAATCCTGTTATATAATTCAACCTCCACTTGCATACACCAATTTATGGGTATTAATTATTGTTATATAAAAATGAAGTTAAATAATTTCAGGTGGACTTATATCCTTACTGGCATACATGGTATGCACAGTCCCATTATGGTAGCTGTTACCTTTACTTAAGGCTGTGCATGAATCCATTTTAGGGTAGTTATCTTAACTTCCCTATTCATCTGTTTTTCTACCAAACGTCTTTCGACAAGCTTCAAGGTCAAAGTATAAGATAAATTTAAAATTTTATTTTTCAAGCGTTGCTTGAATTCGTATGCATGAGGGCATCACAAATCAATCAAACTTGAAGAATCTCGATGCATCCAATATTACTTTAACCGATCCAAAGGTCCAAGTAGTGCCTCAAAAATTAAGCCAAAGTATTATCCTCACAGGATTATGACTTGCGTGCATAACATGTACGTAAAGGTCATAGAAAACCCATTAACACATGCTTCAGGAGGGTTCCAATCTAATAATAAGCTCATAGCACTAATAATACCAGAGGGTCTGGTGAGGGGTTTCCCATAATCCCCAAGGTAAATGATAATCGAATGACTCAGATGGAGCTATCTAGAAAGACCAATTAAACTAGTATGACTCTTCCCAAATAGAAGCCCCCCAATCCCAATGGGAGTTTATATTATTATAAATCCACAGTAAAACCCAAATACAGTCATATCGGAAATTCCTTTTTTTTCAAGCCATGTTCTACATAATATAAACAATACAAGCAAAATTATAAACCTCATTCACGCTCCGTAATATTTCCTACAGAAACCATCATTCAAAGGGAGAATCAAGGCAAAAGATAACCCAACATTATAAGATCAGCAGGCAAGAATTGATGTAGAGATTTCTTCTACTCAAATAGTAAATAAGATAGATTGTAAAGGAGGAGAGATCAGTTCATGCAATTATGATTAAAAGTCATTTGGAAAACTCGTCTCTTTTTGAGCATCTCTTTCAAGAAGGATTCAATATGTGTAAATACATGTTATATGATATCCAGAGTCCAAACGCTATCTATTTAGTAAAACAAAAACACATCCACATTCCAAAAGAAACCCACATCTACAGCATTCGAACAAAGTTGCAGATATTGATTTATCTAAATGCTAAAAGAAATAAATCATTAAGAGAGAGGGTTAGAGCTTATCATGCCTGTTTTAAACGCTATATCTCATGGCCATGCCCGTGCAGACCCCTTCTCCCAGCAGTCCCAAAATTATTTCTCCACCAAACTCACGCTTCTCACCCACACGGTGTCCCAAATACCACGCAAAAGAAACAATAACCATTCCGGTAAACTGCATAGACACAGGCAAAGGTTTTTGAGTTTGGCCTCACTCCTGCCAATTCCATTTCTCAAAAAAACATCAGCCTCCTCAAAGTGCCCATTCTGTGTGAATCCCGCAATCATTGCATTCCATGAAACCAAGTTTGGTCGAGGCATTTCCTGGAAGAGTTTACGAGCTTCATCAACAAACCCATTCTGAGCAAATTCCGCAAGCATGGCATTCCATGAAACCACCTCTCTTTGAGGCATTTCCTGAAAAAGCTTGAGGGCTTTATCAACAAACCCCTTTTGTACGAAACCTGTTATCATCGCATTCCAAGACACAACATTTAATTGAGGCATTTTCTTAAACAGCTGCAAAGCTTCATCGACATATCCATTCTGTGTAAACCCTGTAATCATCAGAGTCCATGAGCAGACATCTCGTTCAGACATTTTTTCAAACACTTTCCGAGCATCTACCAGGCTTCCGCACTTGACATACATGTTTATCAATGTATTTTCCACAAGCCTGCCTTTTATAATACCCGTCTGAGTCATGCGAGCGTGAATTCATTTGCCATGAAAAAAAATTCCTCCATTAACATTTTTACTAACAATAAACTTGGAGCGCACAAGCAGAACGGCATATCCAACAATGCAAACAGGGATGAAAAACAAAGGAACATTATATATTTTCCTGCTATAGATACCCAAGTATTCCGACAATAAAATGACCAAAAGAAAAAGGAAAATAGTCCAGGCGTATAACCCTACAGGCTCTGAACATATGAACCAGTTAAATTTAATCATCTTCGACCACTCAGGAAGGAAACAAACCAACAAATAACACCCACATCCCGTCTCGGAAGTAAGAGAAGAAAACAAATTTTTCAGGCCATAATACAAGTTCAAGGATAAGTAATCCTTCCAAACATCACAGCTAATGTTCATACGATGCATCCAAAAGAAGACAACCCAGACCACTTTCTCGCGCTCCTTTTCCCCCCAAAACGCATCAGGAGACAACAAAGCCACGTCCATATTTTGTGTTAACAGGCCCTCACCCACGGGCAGAGCAGAAGGAAAAAGGCACGCGAGGAAGGAGAGATTGGATTCACGTGTACAGGAGAAGGGACAGTCTGCAAGATTTTGCAACAACTGATCTCCACTGTGGTCGCGTGCAACCAGAACATCAGGATCAACACCAACGGTTCCTTGGGCTCGCCCTGTAGCAGCTGTCGCACTCAGCTCTCTCTGGGCCACTGATTTTCTGAGATAAGTTTACTTCTCTACCCTGTAGCTGCTGCATATCACCAAAAACTTCCTCACGGCACTTTCCGAGGAGAATTTCAGTTCTGCGCTCCACTGAAGCTGCCTGTACAGCACGATTTTTGGAGACCCACACCCACCCTTGCAACGTCAGGCGACAGACCTTCATTTCACCATCAATGAATCCACTGTCCAGAACACGCCAAGGAGGAGCAGGTCAAAATGAGGTGACAGGGTATAAATTATGGTAGGTTGGTGACAGTTAGTATGTTTGAAAAATGAAGATAGTTGGTGGAGGCGCCCAACCACACACCACTTGCCAAAAAGAACAAAACAACACCCTCCCACGGAACAGCTTCTCCTTCATGCCAGGCAGGCCGCAGAAAAGGAACCTCATGCCCAGTGTGGCATTACAGAACCATAACCTATGATGTGAAAAATGACATCCATGGTAATGATTAAAACCTGGTGAAGCATCAACCATAGAGTAAAGTGTGATGAGAGACTAAAATGTTTTGATTGATGTTCGATGCAAAGGATGCATGACAATTGAATTGTTAACTTAACAAAAATGATTGGAAATGTTCCCATTTTGAGTCGACGACCTTAGAGAAGGCTTGTTAAAGGTGTATGGTAGGACGAGACACTATAGTTACATAAAAATATTTAAAATAATTAGTGAAGGTCCTAAAATAGTAAATTGATGGTTTTGGCTTGAGTTACTCGATTGTTGTAAGTTTTCTCACTTTGCATTATTTTTCTCCTAAAACACTATATTTGGTCTATTGGTGATGAATATAATTATATTTTTATGAAATTGGACATTTTTAAAAATCCCCTCTTGTCAAAAAAATATATTAACAATTAGGTATTATTTTGATGTTTTAGGTCATATTAAATTCAATCACACATTTATGTTTAGATCATTTCATTTTAAGCATCACTAATTCTCTTTAAAACACTACATAAAATATAAATAATCTAATTAAATTATTTGTGAAAGACTTAAATAGCTAACACAAATATCTTATTTGGTTGTGGATTCTTCAATGGTAAGAATTGTGAGAAAAAGATAAATTGTAAAGTATTACATATTTAAAATGGGTTTCTAACGTGAAGTCAAGACATCAAAAGTAGTTTATTACATTCAATTTGTAATTAGGTTGATCTAAAATTGATAACATCTACAAGAAGAGGGTGTTTTACAAGGAATTACATTTTATAAAATGTATTCCAAATTCTATTAAACTAGTGGAATTTAGGTAAACAGACATAAATTAATAATCTTAAAAAATTGCAAGTGGAAGTCTTTAAATATTTAAAGGAAAACTATATTTATAATTAATCATTTGTATTAATACTCTAATAATAAGACTTACTAAATAAAAATGACTTAAAATGTATTAAAAAAATTATGAATTATCTTGTATCATTTTACTTGTTAATATAATATAAGATTTTATTTACGAAAATAAATTGCATTTCTAAAATACTTCCCAATAAGGACAGAGATTTTAGAGTGTAAATAGATTATCTCCACATTGTTGAGACTTGTGACACTATTGATTAACTAGTTAACAAGTATTGTTCTGAAGTTCGCTGTTTTTATCTTCGTTCGTCAATAAATTCAATTCTTCTATGTCATAGGTGATTCAGAATATTGATACTAGTTTGATAAATTACTTGAAGAATTTACAATGATCACAACAACGAAAATGTGTTCTATTCAACGATGAATTCCTAAATGTTACGCATTTGACTTCAATTAAATGTGAGCCAATTACAACAGTTCCATTAACTTATGGTCGAACTTGCCATCGTCTATAAAAGAAAGTGTCGAGGCCATCGGAACATAAAATATTATATCAATTTCGTATCTGATAAGCAGTTACACTGAACTGAAACTGAAGGAGGATGGAGATTTTTTACCTTGCAATTTCATGCCTGCTAGTTTTAAGCTTTCCTCACCATCTATACGGATCAGAAGCAGCAACATCTAGTCTGGGTCAGTAGTACATTTCTTCCAGCTTGTTTTGCTTAAAAGAAATATTTGCCAAGTCCGTTAGAGAGATTAGAGGGTTTGCAAGTTACAAATATACATGTTATGTTAAGCTACTGTCATTAGATTTATGGAGTGTCTGTGTGGTTGAATATTGGAGCATCACAATAGGAGTAAGTAGGAATTTTGTTTTAAAATGTATTCCGTCATTGATCTGTGATTAATGTTTGCAGAGTACCCATATTCGTTTATGACAGTAGATGCTGAAAAGGCAGCTGCAAGAGCATATGATTACATTATCGTTGGAGGAGGTACAGCAGGGTGTCCTCTCGCAGCAACTCTGTCACAGCATTACTCTGTTTTGGTATTGGAGAGGGGAGATTCTCCTTATGGAAATCCCGACGTTGAGGACTCGAGTGGTTTTTTCAAGATTTTGTTGGATGCCGATAATTACCCATATGTGGCTCAGAGATTTGTCTCAGAAGATGGAGTACAGTCGGTAAGGGCCAGAGTTCTTGGCGGGGAACAGCTATCAACGGTGGCTTCTACAGCAGGGCGAGCCAGGAATATATTCGGAAGATGGAATGGGATGAGAAACTTGTAAATGAGTCGTATGAATGGGTAGAGAAGTTGACTGCCTTCAAACCAGACAACATTTCTCTCTGGAATTCTGCTATCAAGGATGGTCTTTTGGAAGCCGGAGTGCTTCCTTACAATGGATATACTTTGGATCATCTGGAGGGCACCAAGATCAGTGCTTCGATTTTTGACAACAATGGAAAGAGACATTCAGCAGCAGACCTTCTCCAATATGCAAATCCAGATAACATTGTAGTTCTTCTCAATGCTACTGTCACCAGAATCCTCTTCAAAATGGCATCAGGTACAAATACATGATCTTTCATATTCTAGTTTTTCTTGTTATTTGCCCATAATTAATACATAGAAAGAACATATAAATGTTTTGATAGTAAATCATCTTTTAAAATTTCTTTTCCACATGAACTAGCCTAGCTTTATTATCTGCTACACTTGTTTTAATATTTTCATTTATATTACATGTGGAGGCTTAAATTTTTCGAAGAACCAATTTACCTCTTCAATTCTTATTTTGTAATTCTTGTGATGACGCATCTTATGAATAAAAATAAAAATAGGTTGCGAATTACAAAAGAGAATTCTAATATTTGACATGATATTTTGTTGTAGGAAAGCTGAAGGCTAAAGGTGTGGAGTTCATCAATGGTGTTGATAGCCTCCCTTACCAAGTATTAATTAATCAATCATCACATACAAGTGAGGTAATTTTGTCAGCAGGAGCTATAGGCAGCCCTCAACTTCTCCTTTTAAGTGGAATTGGTCCATCACAACAACTTAAGGAATTGAATATTACCGTAATTTTAGATTTTCCTTTGGTAGGAAAAGAGATTCAAGATCCACCACGTACAACTGCCACTCTTGAATCTTCCAAACCACTTGAATTTAGCAAAGGGCAAGTAGTGGGCATCGTAGACAATTCACAAATCTACATTGAGTCTAGCAGCTATGTCCAACAAAATAGTGCCTTAGATTTTCAATATGTTGGACTTATTTTTAATAAAGTAGCATTCCCTTTATCAATAGGTGAGCTTCGACTCAAAAACACAAATCCATTAGATAGTCCCTCGGTTCGATACAATTATTTTTCTCATCCTTATGATCTACAAGAGTGTATCCTTGGTGTGAAGCTAATGGCTAATCTTACCATGGCACGTTCCATTCAAGAATTTGCATTTATTGGAAATGGAAACTCAAGTATGTTACGATTCCTTCAGCCATTTTTACCACAAGATCAATCAAAAGATGAAGCCTTTGCTAAATTTTGTAAAGATACTTGTACAGACAAGTTTGCATTTCCATGGAGGGTGTCAAGTTGATTTAGTTGTCAATAAAAGGTATCAAGTAAAAGGTGTTAATAATCTAAGGGTTGTGGACAATTCAATTTTTAAGGACACGCTCTGGGACCAATCCACAAGCCACTACCATGATGCTTGGAAGGTATTTATTTGTTTTTGCTACAACTAAATTTTTATTTACCAATTGTTCAAGTTTACATTTTAATAATAAATGATTATGGTGTTTTCTACTTGTATGCAGGTATGTAGGACTTCGTATCCTTGAAGAGAATACAAACACTTGATAATAGTGCATCTCTTCCTATCAATAAAATCATTTTCCTAGTTATATCATGTATTTATGTAATCATTTTCCCACATATATAATGTATTCATATGATATAAGTACTATGGTTGAACAAATTTCTACATAATGTTTTTCATTTTGAAAATATTATTTTTGGGGATGTCTTGGATGCACATCGATTGCCCAAAACCTTTATATCTTCATAAAAACAATGCCCCAATGGATTTCGTCAATTAAAAATGTGAGTTATCATGTAAGATGATTGTTTATTTTTTGTTATAGCTTCAATCTTTTTTTCTTCATTATACTGAACGTTGAAGTAATAAAATAAATAACAATCATCTCAAGCATCTAGTTATTATATGATGGTAAGGTCACATCGATCATATTGAATTGATACTAGTATAGGTGTATGATATGATCTACCTTTGGAATAAGTTTAACATATGGTGTCAAGTTGAAAATGATTTACAATGAATAATTTATAGAATGATTGTATGCACGTCTTTTACATCAAGTTTCCATCATAAATTTGAAAATATTTCCAAGTTATATCCAAATTTAAAATGTATAAGTTACTTGATCAATAGAATATATAGCTATCTCATCAACATCTTTATTTACATTATTAAAGAAGAAAACTTGTTTTTGCATGCTTTTTGTTGTAGCTATAAACAAAGCATTTTTCTTATGAGTATACCTTCTACAATCCAATCCTTCATGTAATCGTTCTAGATATTTATTACAATTATTGGAATCATGTCTATTCAAGTTTTACCTAGTGAATATGTTAGGTATGCACGATAAAGAATAAAAAAACTAATTGAAATGGAAAGGAAGAATAAACATAGATATGACATGTTTAAGTGTAATAAAGGTTTCAAGATAGAAAAGTAAAGGAATATTTCTACACCCTTAACCCTAGGTCATATATAGAGATATGGATACCCAACTTGTAGCTAACATAATCTCTTATCATGTCATATCATAGATATTTATTGTTTCATATGCTTAGTAGGTCAGCCTTGGTGCCTTTCATAGAATAGTACGGTGTATATAGGAGTTAGAGAGTACTACATGATCATATTGAGCACGTGAATCTTATTGTATGGAATACAGGTTTCCCTCTCAATGTGGCTAAGTCATTATACTTGTATATTGTGATCATTTATCTATGTTTTGGTGTTATTTCATGTTATATTCCTATTAATATTCAGATCTATCCAAGTAATATTAAGGTAAGTGATATCAGATAACTGATCTGGCTAGATTTATATCAAAACCCTAATTGTGAAGATTTAGTTATATCTACCAAACACTAGAAAAAAATTCTGCAATTGTTTAACTAAAGTGGTGAAATAAATCTAGTAAATTGCTCCTCAATTTTTAAGATCTATGGACTGTTTTTTTTTGCAATATACAGACATTTTAGTGTTTTTCATAAAAAAATTCTAGAGGATATAATTTCTGGATGTTTTCTAAGTTTCCTATGTTTTTGGAAAGATTTCAAAATATTAGCTAGGTATTTTCCTTTGTATTTCTTTCTATTTGATTAATAGCGATATGAAACCTCGAGTCTTAAATTCCTACCCTAATCCTTGTATCCCAAGACCCAAACCCTAAATCATCATAAGGATATAAACTAGAAGAAAAGGGAAGGGCCACACCACTATAGGAATGAATCCAAATAATAAATAAATGGATTTTGAATCTTCATATTTTAGAGTATCAGAGGTATTTAGCTAATTTTAAAAAATTGTTAATAATATGGTGTGTAAGTAGAACTTCTACCATGATATTCAAACATTGAAAGATAAGCTTAAAGCACTAGGAGGTAACATGTAATAAATTGAAGGTAACCTTGACTAAGGTTTTCAATTAGTTAAGAGTGAAATTTGGTTAGGGTTCAAATCGATGGGACAAGAGATAATGAGTACATTTTCAAGCATGAAGATAGGAAAATTTCCCATTCAAATTACATGCCTTCTTCAATTAATGTGCACCCATATGCACATCAAACTAAGCAAGGAGGATCCTTTGCACAACCTAGTAGATCTTTTACCCAGTGGCATAACATTATCCTAAAACTAAAAATTGTAGGTTTAATGGAAACAATCTAATCACTTAGATCTCCCAAATGGATTTTTTATTTGCATCAAGTCTCATGCGGAAAAAGGTGGTAATGGAATCCTTATATCTAGAACTATAAAAATTTAATTGTTATCATTGGTTATGCACTCAAAAGAAGAATATTGATCTTAATGTCAGATGGTTAGTTTTATTAAGGATATGCAAATGTACTATAGTACTAGTGAGGCTCAAAACTAATTTAACTAATTGGAAAATCTGCAACAAATAAGGTTAGTAAATTTTTACATCCAATAGTTCCAAATATTTTCATTTCATGTGTAAAGAATTATAGATGACAATCATAATGATCTATTCCTAGATGGTCTCAAGGATCACATCCAACATGGGGTATGAATGCTTGATCCAATCAATGTTTCTAAGTCTATTATCATGGCATGTAAGGAAGAGGAAACTTTTGTTTCTAAGTAGATAAATAACATCACTACCATTATATATCATATAAGCTCAGTACCATCATTCCATCAATGTACCAAGTTGACTCCACAAAAAATTGAAGTTAAATGAGAAAAAGGGCTATGTTATAATAGTGATAATAAATGGAGTAAATGAAATAAATATGTTGAGAATAAATTATTCTACATTAAGTGGCCAAACCAGGAAGAATAATACAATGAAGAATATAGTCAAGAGGAAGATATTTCTGACATCCCGACTGAGGAATCTCAACCAATTATATATCTTATCATGTAATTTTCATTATTAACACCCTACATATCCTTAAGTTAGTTTGGTTCATAAAGAAACAAAGGTTCATGGTATTCATTAACATATGAATTAATCATAACTTCATCAATCATAATTAGGATTTAGGCTTAAATTGATTTTTTTATCTAGCTTTAGAGTTTTAGGTCATGGTGGTAGATGGTGGTAAAGTTAGTTATTCAAAAAAATGGCATAAGATTAATCTATCTATGGGAGGTTACTAGTTAGAATTTCCCATGTATGTCATTTCAATTAGGCACATAAACATTGTGTTAGGGGTCCAAAAGATTATGAAACTTGGAGATATTGATATGAACTCTTAATATTTGTTCATGGGGTTCCATTCTGAAGGAAGAAATTTTGAGTCACCTAGGATGCAGGAAAAAGCTTCATAGTTTGTAAGTTATCATCAAATGCAAAAGCTACTGAAGAAGGGTGCCAATGAGTTTGTGGCACACCTATGTTTCTCTAGAATATAAACCATCAAAAGGAACTATACCATTGTACAACAAATTACAAATAAAAATTTGGTTGTTTTTCTATATGCCAAAAGGGTTACGTCCCAAAAGAGATCATGATCATCCTATGTAGCTAATAATAGGAATCCAACCACCCAACATTCGACTTTATAGGTACCCTTATCTACAAAAGAGTGAGATTGAAAATATGGTACATGAGATGTTGGAAATAGGTATTACATGACACATTTAAAGTGCTTACTCTTCTCTATTGGTAATGGTAAGAAAGAAAAATGAATGTTGGTGCATGTTTCTAGAATATATGGAGCTTAACAAATACATAGTGAAATAATAGTATCATGTTCTTGTCATTGAGGATTTTTTATATGAATTTCAATGTTTTGTTTATTTTACAAAATTATATCTTCGATTGGGTTATACATAAAATTACAATTCATGATAAATATATTCATAAAACAAAATTTAGGACACATCAAGGCTGTTATGAATTTATAATAATTCATTTTGGCCTTACAAATGCACCATATACTTAAAAGAGTTCAACGAATACAATATTTTTGATGTTTTGTGGAATTTCATCCTAGTATTCTTTAACGATATATTAATCTATACTACAACTTGGTAGGAACATTTACATAAAGTTAATAAGGTATTAGACACTCTTGTACAATAATACATGTATGCTAAACCCTCCTAGTCTTATTTTGGTGTAAGGGAGGTAGAATAATTGGCTCATATAATTTCTTATTAAGGTCAGGGTATTCTTAGGGATTATAGGTTATTATAACATATTTGTGAAGAATTATGGTGAATTGTAGCACCACTCATAAAAATATTAAGGATATAATATTTTCATTATAATGTGGAGGAAGATTGGGCATTTGAATCACTTAAGAAGGTCATGTGTACCACTCCAATTCTTGTTACCTTGTATTTCTCCAAAACCTTAATTGTTTAATGTGATGCTTCAAGGTGTGTCATAGGTGTTGTATTTATCAAATATGGACACCCCATTTCATTTGAGAGTCAAAAAATGAAAGGTAAGAACCTATGAAGACCAACTTATAAGAATAAAATGATGGCAATTCTTCATACATTCAAATAATGGAGACCATATCTCATGGGTTGTCATTTCTAGGTAAATACATGTGATGACATCTTGAATTAATTCTTAGATAAAATATTATCATTTGAAAAACAAAAAAAGTGAATCACTAAGATTTTAGGATATGGCTTTAAGATAATTTACAAAAAATGAAAATAAATATGGTAGATGATGCGTTATCTAGGAGAAATGATTCCACATAAGCCTTCATATGTCATTTTCATATTACAAGAAGATTGGGTAGATCAGGAAAGATAGGAATAACAAAATGACACAAAGAACCACACTCTCATTCTAAATATCCAACAAAAATTGATAATTTCATAAAAACATTATATGGAAGCGGGGTGCATTTTAGTATAAGGACCATTTTTTCTTATGAAAAAAATCTAACCTTAAAATTAAATTTCACTCAAATCTCCATGTTACTAAAGGTGGTGACCATTATGGATTCCTTAAAAATTTATATCATACTTCAGAAATATTTCTTCTTATAATGGTTGAAAAGTGGTGCCCAAAAAATATTGGTAGAATGCTTGTTGTTTCAATGCAAAAAAAGGTGAAATTATTAATTCTCCATGACTTTCCAAACCTCTATCTATTCCTTGTGAGAGGTGGGTAAATGCATCCATGGATTTCATCATAGGACTAAAAAATCTAAATGAAAAAGTGTAATTACATTATGGTGGTTATGGATAGACTCACTAAATATGTTCCCTTTTGTGTCTTGCCACATCCATTTATAGTAATTACAATTGTCATATCTTTTGTGCATACATTGTAGAAGATACATGGAACACTTAATATTATAGTTAGCTATCGGGATCTTGTATTTATTATAAATTTGTTGACTTTTTTATCCACGTGTTTGGTTACTCAATTGGCTCATAGTTTTTCATATCATCCCTAATTATATGGAAAAATTGAGGCATTCAACATATGTTTGGAAGGTTATAATATATATGTTTCTTTATTTTAGATAATTAGGAGATATGGGTTAAATGACTATTACTTTTATAATGGTGGTATACGACTTCATTTCATACTCCATACAAAATGTCCACATTCTTAGAATTTTATGGTTACCATCCACCATCCCTCACTTCTAGATTAAAATTCCATCATAGAGTAAGAGTAGTTGAAGATCACATTCACCACCAATAGGAAGTTCTCTCTAAATGGCATAAAACCGCTTAAAGCAACAAGCTAATCAACATCATAGTGAGTACATATTCAAAGTTGGGGACTTAATTTTTGTATGATTGCAACAATATAAAAAACTATATTTGAAACAACAGAAAAAGGATAACAAGATTTCACCCAAATAGTATGGCCTTTATTAATTGTTGCAAAAAATTAATTGTTCAGCATATAAACTAGCACTTCATCAGTTAACAAAAATAATGTATCCAATTTCCCATGCTTCTTTCTTGAAGTAGGTCATTGGGGAGAAGGTGTCTTCTTAGTTAGTATTACCATATCTTCATGAGGAAGGATGTATCATCTTGGATCCTAAAGGAATCCTATAGACACACACTAAGAATTTGAGGATAAGGTTCATCACCGAGTATGTAATCAAATGGAATAATTTTCACATTGAAGATGTAACATGGGAAGATGAAGCATTCAGGTAATAACATCTAAATATTTCCAATATTAGGGACAATATTTCATTGAATGGGAGGGGCATAATACACCCTTAACCCTAGGTCATATATAGTTATATAATTTTTTTGATACATGGCTAACATAATATCTTATCATGTCATATCATATTTACTTATACTTTCATATGCTTAGTAGTTCAACCTTGGTACATATCATATTATAGTAGGGTATATATAGGATTTAGAGAGTAGTAGATGTTCATATTGAACAATTGAGTCTTGGTGTATGGTTTGGAGGTTCTCCTTGAAATGGATGTCATTATACTTACATATTTTGATCATTTATTTATATCTTAATATTATTTGGTGTCATATTACTATTGGTATTCATATATATCCAAGTTAATTCATTACTACTAGAAATTGTATGTGAAATGTATGATGTGAATGCCATAAGGGATATAGTGAAGAAGTGAAAGTGGACGGGGAGGGAAAATGGGAAAGGAAGTTATCAATGAAAGTAGGAGAAAACTCATGTCAGGCTAAACAAACATGAAACTTCGGATGGAGATATCTCAAAATACAAGTAGCAGATAGAAAATGTTTCCAAGAAGAATAGTTGTTTGAATTTAAAGCTCTTGAATTTATCATTTTGTGTGTAGGTGGAAAGAGGTTTTTATTTTCTTAATTTAAGATCTAATGTGTTTATTCTATGTAAAAGTAGTTCATGTCTTGCAAATAATATTCATGGAAAAATTACTTTCTAAAAATATGTAATCTATTAATAATATTCAAATTTAAATTAGTGTTTAAATGTGTTACAAAAATGTTAAAAAAATCTCAACATTCAATTCCAAGGCATCTAAAAAATTAATCCCAGTGAAGAAACTAATTCCATACCTAAACAACTAAATCACTTGGATGTGGGTCTTGTTGAAGCTGATTTGACGAGCTTCATGTCTTATTTGTTGACAAATTTCTGCTTTTTGTTTTCATTTTCTACTTTTATTCGCAACGATGGAGGGTTTGATGGTATATGGAAAAAATAAATCACTAACAATGGGGGTTTAATGGTGTCTTGTAAATTTGAAATTACAAAGTGAATAAGCAACATTTACAAATCTAACTAAGGGTAAGTGCACAAAGATGGAGGGCAAAAAGGGGGTCAAAAAGGGACATCTTTTTCCTTGAAATTAGCAATCATCGAATAATTTGGCATGCCTATGCCCAAAATTTTAAAAAATGATAAGAAAAAGTACCGTAGAGCTCGGAATCTAGTTTCTAAACTACTATTTTTTTTTAAAAATGGTTGAGATTAAGAGGCTCAAATGTGGTGCACACACAAAGTATGTCTATTTTTGTGTAAAAAAGATAAGAACCTACTGTGTGTGCACACTCCCTCCCCCATTTTTTGAGTTGTATAAAAAAATTCAAATCCCTTTGGTAAAAATTTATCTAAGACCATGTACGAGGTCCCACTAAGTTTTCATAATTTTTGGATGAATATATAATTTATATTAATTTTCAAACTGCACATATCCCAAAAATGAAATATTTGTGTGTGTACTCCCTAAAATTTGAGAAAAAAAATCATTTTTTAGGTTCTTTTTACTACGTGTAGAATGGAGTTTAGAAAAACAAAATTAATTTGGATGAAAAAATCGTAAATTGTGCACCAAAACATATGCCTAGGTTTTTACAAGAAAACAAGGCACTAGTAAAATAAATTATGGATGAAATCCTTAAAATAATCAGATTTTAGAAAGAATTATATCATCATCAACATAAAAATGAGCTTGACATCGTAGTATAATTTATTTTTGAATATTATATTTTAATGCACAAGATATTGGGGTGCACACGTGAAATTATGATGTTTTTCTATCAAACACGGTTTTTATCACGCAATACAAAGTCCAAACCTCTAGTTTGGAAATCCAAGCCTTTGGATTGGGTATTCCAAACCCCAACAAGATGAAACATGATCATATTATAACGCTTTGGCATTATAACGTGCTCATGTTCCTACTTCTAATGGAAAATATGTCCATTTGGGAGGGATGACGTGGAAAAACACATAGAAAACCTTAAAGCGAGTGCGTTATAATGCTAGCATGTTTTTTCTTGGTAAATATAAGTCATAAGATGATCTCGTTATAACGCGATCTAGATTTTCCCTTTTCAAGATATAGCATGACCGAGCCATAACGTGAGCGCGTTATGGCCAAAATGGCAAAAAAACTTATTTGTGTTCATTTTTTGGCCCGACATCTTTGTGCATAGACCCCTAAATGGAAAGGAAATGATATATAATTTCTAAGTTATATACATTAAATGTAAATCTAGAACGATTACTTTATTTCTCACTTTTTTCATCAAAACAAGCAAACAACCTCTTTTTGGAGTGACCAAGGTCCCTAGATCTAGTGAAGGAGAAAATCCTGGCATCTCCATGTGAAATTTTCCCCTATTTGAGGAAGAAATATGATGCTTTATCAACAATAATGCCATTTTCCAGCTTCAGGGTGGCGGTGTAGTCCTTGTTGATAGCGATGCCGATGATTTTTAAAAAATACAATTTACACTATGCAATTTTCACCCTGCAACAAACGAACCCCCTTTTTTGGGTACACATCGAGCCCTAGATCAGTGAAGCATAAAACCCTGAGATCTCCATGATAAAGTGTTCCCATCCTTAAGGAATAAATGTGACGTTGTAAAAACAATAATTTCTTCACCCAACTTCAAGGCAGCGGTGCAATACCTGTCGATAGTGCCTCGACCAATATTAGAAATCCAAGCCACAATGTTATTATTAGTTTCACATAAAGGACCATAATTTATTTCTAAACAAACTACCATTACACCTTTCTTGATGGTTGCAAAGGCTCCAATAGAGGTTCGGTGTACTAAGCGTATGACTGTATCTTTACTACATTCATAATATCAACATTCAATATGTGACAAGATAAAAATGAAAAAAATGAACATAATCAATATGCTTCAAAGTATGTAAGATATTATATTGTATTCATTTATATATTTTTATACATGTAAGTGATGAAGTAAATGTATTCCCTAATTATGCGAATGTAATTCTTCAAAATTATCATATCTTGATGATTCTCATAATGTCCATGAGATATGGCACATGAATTATAATAAATACTATGAATTAAGGCACATGTCAACACAATAAAAATAAGCATGTCACTTTCTAGCTATCATGTGACAATGTATTAATATATATGTCAATTTATACACATGTCAAAAAATTTGAAGGTCAAACTAGGAATGTCATACTGAAGTGGACGTTGATACGGTCCATGACATGGATAGTGATGATATGAATAATATGTGGATGTTGTTATAGAAAAGGAAATGGAAGGTGAGGATTATAATATTTTTTCAGACCCCTTAGGCATTCTCACTATAAAACACAACTAGCTAGTCTAGGTGCTCATCTAAACCTAGTCTAGGTGCTTGGAGACCAAATGAGAAGATACTGAGCCATATGAGCTTACGGAGGAATTAAGGTGAGTGATACATGATGTCTCAAGGTTTTTAAAATTTAGGTCGTTTTGGATATCTGTGAAGCTAATATATGGTGTTAGTCTACTTCGTCATGGTGTAAACTAGGCCTAATCATAGTGTTTGGAGGCATAATTAGGCATGATATTCATATTCAGGTATGTTTGATACCTTGAGATCATTAATGGAGTTAATTTATGTTGTTTTCATCATTTAGAGGTAGTATTAAAATGTTTCATGATGAGTTATATATTTCATTTAGTTGACCCTAGCCTAAACCATGCAAATCCCCAAGGGATAGTATGTACCATAATGGGAGATTTTAGACAGAGTATAGACATCGCTAAAGTGTAATATAGAATGGGTAGTATTTGGACAAGTGTTTTTAGATACAACTATTGGGAGGACATCCATGAAAAATGTATAACCTTTCTCTTGGCACATAAACCATTGGACGCAATGCCTAGAAGAGGGAGGATGCCTTGTACAATGCGGGTAAACCCACCTATAGAGCCACTTGCTCTATGGATGCTTGGTATTTCCTAACGTGGTCTCCTTAACCTCATATTTTATAATTTTAGTATAATTTGGTTTTTCATTTACAATATAATACAAATGTTAAACCATTCGATGCTTAAACATTTATTTATTTTAAACAAGACTTATATCGCAAAACAATAAAACATGACCTTGTCACTTACGCATTGCAAATAAATCTTGGTGTAAAACTTAGACTCAACCCCACCTTCCGAGATGTTTGGAAGCTCTGTAATTGAAACAGATAGTTGCATCCCCTCTAGTGGTCTATTTGAGTTTGAGTTTTTCGTTAAACTTATTTATCATCCTTTCATAAAATTATATAATTACAATTTTTGAAGACTCACAAAACAGCTGATGCAGCCTAGAATTCACGAGTAAAAGTCCAGGCACGTTGGTACATCACTCAGCCTAGACTAAGTGCTCATCTGAAGCATGCAAAGGTACTAGGTCCTTCTTTAGGGTTGTTGTTGCAGGATGTTAGCATGATGAAGACTTAAAACATTCATATCTATGTCTAATATATCATTCCACAATGCATGTTTAGATCTAGATCTTAAAGTGTCATGAATAAGAGAATAATCATAATGAGAACATTCATACAATAATAAACTATAACAATGATCAACACCTTGATTTAGTCAATAACCTCCATTATATTAAATGCAGTAATACATAAAAGCTTATTACAATAGATAATACCATAGTCTATGTGCGCATTAGATTTTGCAGCATAACCTCACAATAACTCAATTCGCGCACACACCTCTATGCTACACAATTCACTACATATATATATATATATATATATATATATATATATATATATATACATATATATACATATATATACATATACATATATATATATATATATATATATATATATATATATATATATATATATATATATATATATAGTGTGGGGAATTTACCTTCACCACTTATCTAATCCCAAAATAGGTCACATACTATTATTAGCTATGTGTCGTTACAAAAATAGCCACACATGTAAGTGCACTAACAATAGACTTCTTTTAGTTAATTTCCGGTAGTAGATCTATCCTTAGCCTGAATCCATGCAAAGTGATTCGTAGCTGATCCTCTAAAAATAGCCAATGTGTGTCACTCAAGTCTTTGACCGATTTTTGTGCTCCGCACGCTATCTCCAAAAATAGGTCCTCATTGTAAAAGCGGCTAAGTCCTGAATCTGTCTCTCTTCTTCATGCGCGATCCTTTCTGATCCTCCCACACCTTTTGAATGTGCTTTTCTCTTTTGTACCAACCTTCTATATGTCCTTCGATAAGATCCAAATTATGACTGACCAACATTACCCCACACTAATCGAATTTCTACCCCGGAAATGGTTGTCTCCAAAAATGAATCAAAGAATGTGAATAAAGACATAGAAATAATTTTGATGAATAAAAGAATGTTTTTACCCTACCGTGTCTTCTGCTTCAACCTGAAGAATTAGTTCTGTATATTCTTATTTTATTTCCACCTCTAAACTTTGTCAATCATTGAGTGTGGCTTCTAACTTTTCTGGGATATCCACTGCAATAGACTCTAACTCATCCTTTGCAATCTCTACCTTCTCATTCTGCAAGACTGACACAATGTTGTAAGTTACATTCATTATTCCCTCTAACAATTTCATCTTTTGTGCGATGAGTTTCCCAAGCTCATCTAGCCTTTCCTTGTGTGGTTCTTGAGTTGTTGTAAGGGCCTCACACTTCTGCTTGACAAGTGATAACTATTCTACGTGGCCCAAGGTCTCGTCTTTCATGGCCTTCAGCACTTTATTGTCTTCCAAAATGGTCTTGGTTCTTATAACTACTTATGGGGTTGTACAAATATTCATTGCTTGATATGCTTTCTTCAACTCCTCCTGCAAGCTCTAAAGTAACACCTCATATGTTGCAATCTTCCACATCACTGAATCCTTTTTCCGCTCTACTTCTTGCATTGGATCCTTTCGCACTGGCATGTGCAGAGGTTCATCTTTAAGCACTAACTCCACCAAGGTAGTTACATAATGCATTACCAAAGGAAATTTTTTGAGTACCTTTAGCTCTAAATGTGGCTTTGCTTTCATGCTATTGTCCCCAACTTCCTCTGGCATGCTGATGAAAACAACGTTCTTCTTTTGTGCCAAGTCTTTCTCTTTCTTTAGTCACGTTATTTTTGCATCCTTATTCTTGATATCCTCCTCTAGTTCCCTAATTATTTCAGCCTTATCCATATTCTGCCTTGGCACCTCTATCGAGACTTTCACCAAAGCATTGCTTACTATTTCATCTAAAATAACAGTAGGCTTGATTGTTATGTGTCTTGCATGAGGTGTCTTCTTCAACCTCCTTGATATTCATATCTCCTGAATCATAATTCCATATTTGAAAGAAAAAATTACCTACGCAATCATCATTGAAAAATTTAAATAATATCAATTATGTTCAACACAAATGTCAATATTGGAACCAAAAATACCATGTAAAAACCTAAAAAATCCCTTAAAAATCATACCAATAAAAAAAAATGCACAATGTTTATATAATAGATGAATCACCGGCAATTCACTTCAATCATTGGCAATTACATGAATCACCACCAATTCCTTTGATTTTTCTTAGGGCATCTACGCGCCCCCCAAATGGTGAAACTATCAACTACAAAAAAATAGTAGAAATAGGGAGAAATCACTTACCTCGACCATCGTGGGCTTTTGTTTCCTGTTTGTAGTCATCATTCCATCCAAAAATTGTCCTTTATAATGCCCACTTCTCTTTGACACTTTTTCTATTCTACTCTTTCTTACTAGCTTCTTAGAGACATGGATAATATTTTTGATAGCACATGTTTAGACTATATAGATGTTTTATTATTATGATAATTGACTCTTATCGTGGATTGTTTTGATGCCTAGTAGATACTGTTAGACATTGTAGCATATGTTGATTTAGCATTTTTACTTATATGCTGACATCTTGGATGCATACTAGTTTCGACTATGTTTTGATGCATTGTCTAACCATGTTTACATTGATATTTTGGATTTATTGATTCTGAGATGAATTTTGGTTTTATGGATTGCGTTATTTTTGTAAAAGGTGAATTGTGATCATAAACAATTGTAAATGTTTGAATTAGAATAGAATTATGTACTAGTGATATCTAATGATGATTCGTTGTATGTTTTTTATTTCCATGACGTATTAATGTGGCCATGAGGCTGAAGGTGGTATTAATTGTGATTACAGGAAACAAAGATCACACAAATAAAGAGATACTAGGAAAGCTAACCATGAAGTAATGTTGCAAGTTCACAACACAGTCACATTGGCAACTGTCGTGTTTAGTGTTGTGTCATCTTCTTGTTATCATCTTTCAGGAGGTCTCCATAGGGAGCTCCTCACCATGTGACTAGGGGTAATTGTAGTTATTTTATTTTATTTTTATGTGGTTATGTTATTTATGTTAATGTGGATGTTGTGATTTTATTTAGATCCTTATGTACCCCATGTACCCTTATGTTTCTATGTGGAAAATGTACCCCTAATTTAGATATCTAAATTGTTAGGTATGAGGTAATGTTCCCTTTTTATTATTATGTATGTTATTTGTCTTTGGCTTAATTATGATTAATAGTAAAGGTTATGGTTAGTATGATGATGTGTATTTTGGGAGGGTAGAGATTCCTTGGAATATTTTTTATTCCTTTCTCTTTTTTGCATTTTTTTAATTTTGCATTGGTATGTGTGCTACCCTAAACCCAAAATTCTGATTTGGGCTTTGAGTCCAATTTTGAAGGCTTTTGGGACAAGTTTTAATTGTCCCACACTCTTTAATTTATTTCCCCAACCATACCTATGATTTGAGGGGTCATATTTAGCCCCTAATCATGATATTTTGGTGGAAAAGAGGAAATCATTTATCTCTTTCCCTTATTATCCTAAATTAGTTTTGAAATGTGTAATTTGAGCTTGTGTGCAAGATGGGAAATGTCATATCCTCAAACTACCTCTTAATTATGCTTTGGTCTTTGTGTGAGATTTTTCATGAGGATTTGAGGGAGATGAGTTGGCATCCTACATGGAGCCACATCACCTCTCCCTCCTTTTATTTTTAATTGCATCTTTTGGATGATGTTTGGGTTACTTGGTTTACTTATTTTCACTTGTATTTTGGATTTCGAGTGTGCTTGCTTGCAAATTTATTGTTTTGGTGAAGGAGTTTGAATTCTTGGATTGCTTGGGAAGTGAAGGTTCCACAAATGGCAAGGTAGGATCTTGATCCTTTGATTTCTTGATTTTAATGTTTATGGAATGTAAAATTGTTGAAGTATGTATGTATATATTTTTGATTGGGTATTTTTCCTTAAGAAGGTGTAGGGAGGAAGAAAATGGGAGCCATGAGGGAGGTATAAGAGTTATGTGAAAATTGGAGGGATTTGTGGGAAGAGTGTTCTACCTTGTGGAGGGATAATGAGAAATTTTTTAATTATTTTGTAAAATCTACTTGAGGGAGTCATACATAAGAGATTATGTATGATGGAGTTTTGGAGGTTTCAAGGTGGAAAATTAACCTACTTGGGAGGTAAAAAGGGGTTTATCATGTTTCTTCTCTCCTTTTGGATCTAGATTGAACCTTTGTGAATTTTGAAAATATTACAAGTTTCTTGATGTTGTTTATATGTGCATAAAGTTGTGTGTGTGTGTTTTCTGAAAGGTGGAAGCCCGTTTTAGTTGTATGATGGGTCATTGTATTATCCAATCATTTAACTATTATATTCTTCTTCCAGTGTCATTATAAAACCAGGGTTGTGTCCTAGGTTCTATGCAATGAAGCCCTATGTGTTCAGTGATTTTGTCAGTTCCATTCTACGGGTTTGTTTGCTATGTTTTCATTTAGTTTTCTATTAATCTATTGAAATGTAATACTAAGCTACTAAAATGAAATTTTTGTAATAAAAATTCCACGAAAGGAAACTTTTTTTCTAAAATTGAAGTACACACAGCATAGCAGAGTAACAAAATTGAAACGACACACTCAACTTGAATTGAAATGCTAAATTGAAATAACACACTCAGACTAAATTGAAATAAAAATACTGAAACAAATCAAAGCGTGGAAAGTAACTAAATTCAAGTAACCATTCAAACTTCAAACCAATATTCAAATCAAAACATCTAGATTTTAACTTGCCACAAATTACGAGCAAACATAAAGCATAGAAATCCTCCAGTCACCTTGGTTAAGTGGGCACTTTCTCTCCCTAAGGACAAAGTTTAAATCAACACCAAAAGTTGTTCAAAACAACATCTATTGTATTGATTCAGAAAAATTTCTGGAACATTCTCAATAAACTTTAAAAACTAGATAAAGTTGTATTTGTAAAAGTATTGGTATTAACTAACTAACTCATTATTTTTCAAGGACCTGCCTATACATAGAATTAAAAAATTATACATCATGCCATAGTTATAGGCATTGAACTCATTCATCAATAACCCTACTAAATACTCTGGAAATGCTAAAATCATGCTTCATGTCTGTAGGCTGGTTAGAACAGTTAGGAAAATTCCTCCACTATGCATGATGATTGTAGACTTGGTTCCTTAATCACAAATCCATGCACTAGAAGTAAATTTCCATTATCATCCTACACATGTCACCATAATTCACTCATATAGGTGGTTAATAGGAAGTTACACAATCAACGGTTTACATGAACATAATCAAGAGAAATGCACTAACTTCACTAGGATAAAGCTATGTAAAGCATCCCTGTGCACTTAATTAACCATGTTTTAAAGACAAATAAATAGACACACAGATCATATAATGACTCAACTAATGAACCCATCATCTCCCCTACCATTTACCAGTTGCATTTCGGTATGCAACCTTATCTTTTTCATGCTCTTTTCCCAAGCTATTGAGCCATGTCGTACTCTTCAAATTGATCAACATATTATTTCCTAGTGCCCTTACATCCATAAGTTTTGGAAATAGCCTCGACCCAGCCTATGAAACTATCATGGGACTGAGCAACATTGTTTTTCCATGTGGTCATGGGGATGAGGAGAAGAGGTGGTCTTACCTGAATCCCAACCCATTCATCACTATATTCCTTGTTATCCTTTTCATATAACTGCCAAATTATTATTACAAGTACATCACCTCAACTCATACTCGATCGAGATTCTAAGGAGAAATGACTTATCTTCTTTTCAATGGTAAATTTAATGTATCCCATCTCTTGTCAGAGGCCTGCCTTGCTGTAATAAAATGTTGTTGGCTGAAAGCCTCAAAATCCTGTATACACTGATGCAAATCTTGTGAATTGTTTGCACCAGCACCAACCTGATAATACAAAGACTTAAAATTCTTCTTCATTGATGCATCATTATGTTGAGTTGATCAAATGAAAAAACCAAAAGTATGAGCTATTTGATTAAAAACATCTGTTTGTTCACTCCAAATAATCTGATTTCTCAACAAGGACTAAATGGCCTTAATCTGAAAATCTCCCATGAATAGATTAATAAAGAATTCAGACACATTTTTGACTAACATGTTATGAAGATAAAACTCACACAATAGGTTTTGAACTTTAGGTGTACTATTTTGGTAAATCTCCAAAACGGTTTTGCCATCTGGTGCAACATGGGGTTCCTTAGTGCATAGTGTCATTAACTTCCAGGCATAGAATTGCTCCTGGATAAAGATATTGTAGATAGAAGAAGATTTTCGGTAAGCAAGAAAATTACAAGCTAAGGGACACACAAAATCTATGATTGATTCTAATTTCTTTTTCTCATCTGTACCAGCCTCTATTTCTTCTTTAAGTTGTTTTTTATCCTTGATCAAATCTTTATTTTAAAGAGATAAACAATTTAAAGTATACCATAAATTAAGACCGATGTCCCGTTGTCTCCTAAGACAACTAAAATATAATTTTAAATCATTAATTTATCTAACCTTCTGTACAGTCCTTTGCTTGAATTCAGTTTGTAAAGAACAATTAGTTTTGTGCATACCTTTTAATTTATCCTTCACGGAAGAAATTTCATCTTGATAACATTTTAGCACCTTATCTCCATGGGATTCTAGACCACCCATCCCTTCTGAAGTAGATTCCAAAGTTTTAATCTGTGTTTTTGGTGTTGAGGGTACTTCTAAAGCCTTGTCCTCTATTTCAGGAGCCATAGGAGCTTCCGCCATGTCAGCATCAGGAAATTGTGCTTTGGAAATGTTGGGTGAAAACACATCATCTTTGGACTACTCAAGTGGAATAGTGAAAGAACCAAATTTATCCTTTTCTTCTATAATTGGGGTAGAATCTTCATTAAATACTACAAGCCAAGAAATTTCATATTTCTAAAAATTTCAAGACCATATTGGCCTTGTTGGCATAGAGGAATGATTCATCTTAGTGTTCTTTCCCTTATAATGTTTTGGTAAGGAGGGTTGTTGAAACTGACCAAAAGATTCACCCATGGTTTCCTTTGAAGGTTATGGTACTAACTCGAGCTCAGGACAAATGTTGGGATACTAGGATTTATTGGTTCTCTTCTTCTTTCAAGTATCCCCTACATTGATGTTCTCAAGCCTCCTGTTGGGTCTATAGAAAAATTGATGCAATAAAATGAGTTAAATGAGCCCCGTATGCTTCAAGGAAGCCCTTACTCCTCCATTTTTATATTTTTGACCTAACTTAATGACTTGCGTCTCCCAAATACTTAGGTAAATTGACCTCGAGTTCAGGGTTTGTGTGCCTTCTTTTCAGATGAGTTAATTTTTTTAGATAATCCCCCTCAAGCATAGATGGTTGACGGTCACAAATAAAGTATTTATTGACCCATCTGGAAACCTCTTTCCATATTCTAGGTAGACTCTCATGTTGAATTACCTTTGGAAGATCTTCACCCTCTTCATGAAACAATGGTATCAAATCTTTAAGAGGAGAATTGGTCATAACTCTGAGACCAAAATTTGGCAACCTAGAGAGGTCATAAACAATGCGGTAATTGATCTCAACCATCTTCCCTTAGATTTGAGAGCATGTTTCCTGAAAATTGATTAAGAATTCATTGATCAAGTATTCATCAAAACCTTAAAAAAATTGGATGAAATCCAACTACCCACCATCATGAAATATCTAGGAGATGGAAGCATTCCGTAACAATCTCTCGAGAGAATCAGGCTTAGATTTATTTTTTTGACCCATGGCGAGGATGGCTGTGGAAATTATTTAGTAAAATGATAGAATCAAAATTAGGAGAAATATCATAGTGATAGTATGGAATTTTTGACAATGGCATTTTTAGAAATTTTTAATCGTTTAAATGTTCCAATGTCGGTGCAAAATTGGTGGCACACAAAGTTGACAAGACACACTTTACATGCAAAATTTTAATACAAATTAAGGTGCATTTTCAATCATAATAAATACCTATACCACATGTAATTTCTTACAAGCCACGTGTCCCTCTCATTTAAAACACAACTCGTGTGACACATACTTTCATCATTATTCATTTAAGCTTTATTTCGTGCCACAAGATTTGATTTGTACTGCCAATAAATACGTT
The DNA here is from genome assembly GCA_018340775.1 of Taxus wallichiana var. yunnanensis. Lineage (NCBI taxonomy): Eukaryota > Viridiplantae > Streptophyta > Pinopsida > Cupressales > Taxaceae > Taxus > Taxus wallichiana. The sequence goes on along the minus strand of CM031236.1, from coordinate 701,433,753 downwards.
GGGACTTGATTTTTGTGTCAAATTAATTATGAAGAATTAATGCAATGGGTAAAATTCTTTATACACTAATATTTGTAGCTAATAAAAATGCACTTACCCCTTTTATATCAGCTCACCGAATTCTGTAGATTTCTACTTCCTATGCTCATAGAATGAATATGGATTAATGTATAATATAATAATAATCATTCCTAGCCTTTATTGGAAACATGAACAAAATAACTACAATATAAATGGGAAGAATATCAAAAATTAATCATCTTCCTTTATTTGAAATTAAAAAAACAACTACTTAAGGTCAAAGATCCAAACTCCTCCAATGAATCCATTTCCTCGCATATCAGCATATCCTTGTTGAAGGTCTCCTTGTCCAGTGGTCACTGGTACATCCATACCTAATGTCCATTTACCAAAAGATTACATCTATCTCCATCAATTAAAAACAGTCTCACAGAATTGTTGTCATAAATTTTCTCAATGTGATAGGGTTTCAACCATCATCTTCTCAACTTTCCTTTAAACATTTGATACTTAGAATCAAATAGTAATACCCAATCTCCTTCATTAAACTTAATGTATTTCATATGATCATCATTCCATGATTTCCTCTACTAGTAGATAATCTATGTCTTATGGTGTGCTTTCATCCTCATCTCATCCAATTCATTCAACTACATCCCTCTTTCATGTTTTGCTTCATCCAGGTCAATTCCTATTTCCAGCGCTGTTCTCCAAGTCTACAATTTGAATTCCATGGGTAACAATGGATTTTTCCATACACAAGTATGTATGAGTAGGAACCAGTAGTAGTATTTCAGGTTGTGTTGTAGGCCCATACTACTTTTGGGAGTTTTTGTACCTAGTTCTTCCTGTCTGCATTGATAACCTTGGTCAAAATGTTCTCAAGCTCTATGTTTGTGACCTCCACCTTCCCATTAGGTTAGGGTTGATATGGTGATGATTTCTGATGCTTGATTTGGTAGATCTCCAGGAAAGCCTCAATCATGTTAGATACAAATTAATGTCCCTGATAAGATACAATGGCTCTACGGGCACCAAATCTCACCATAATACTATTATAAAAAAATTTAGCTACATCATCCTCATTGGAAGATGCTAATGCTTGAATCTCCACCCATTTCATAACATAATCAGTGTACACCAATAGTTACTCTTTCCCAAACGATGCGGGATCAACAGTTCTAACGATTAATTCCTCACTTCTCAAATGGTTCTAAGACCAGCTGAGGGTGTAGAGGCATTTCCATGTACATTGTAGGCTTCCCCATTATTTGACATGCATCAAACTACCACACGTACTTCATGACAGACTTGTGAAGAGAAGGCCAGTAATATCCAGCTCCAAGGACGTTATGAATTTTCCTTTTTACTGAGTAATTTCCTCCTCTAGGCTCATCATGACAAGCTCTCATTATGTCATATACTTCATCCTCCAGAACACATCTACAAAGAACCATGTTAGGACAACATTTAAATAAAATTCCATTGCACCATTTGTATGTTGCACTATTTTTATCTAATCTCCTTCATTTCTTATAAGTAAAATAGGTAGGAAACTTCCATGTAGTTAGGTAATTTTCGAGATCAGAAAACCATGGTCGATGAGTTGATACTACAAACAAGTGCTCATCCAGAAAGTGATCTTGGACTGCTTCCTTGTCTCTTAAAATATTCAATCTTGAAAGAAAATAAGCAACAACATTAGCCTTCCTTGGCTTATCAATAATGGTTAAATTAAATTCCTACAACAAGAGTAACCATCTAATAATCATGCACCCCACTATTGGTTTATTCATCAAATATCGAATGGCTGAATAATCAGTGTATACAAAGATTTTGTATCTAGAGATATAATGTCTAAATTTATTTAGAAAGTAGGCAAAAGCCAAAATTATTTTTCCGTAGTGGTTTAATTTTTCTTCGTAGGGTTAAGATATTTGCTATAAAAATAGATTACATACATCGAGTCTTACTCATCCTCTTTTCCAAAAGAACAACTCCCATTGTTGTGTTAGAAGCATCAATGTGAATATGGAAAGGCTGCCCCTAGTGAGGTCATCTCAAAACTGGAGCAGTGGTTAACTTCTCTTTGATAATCTCAAAATCTTTCTGACATTGAGAATACCATTCAAAAACACAAACTTTTGTTAGCAAAGAAAACATAGGTACAACTATTTCATGAAATTCTTTAATGAACCTCCTATAATACCCAATATGCACAAAAAGGTCTTAATGTCATTATGATTTCTTTACATAGACAACTTATTTATTACCTCAATCTTTTTGGGGTCAACTTGTAGTCCTTTGACATAAATACGATGACCTAAAACAATTCCTTGATCAACCATTATCAAAAAAAATTCATGACTCAAGTAAATTTTGTGCTTCTCACTTCTAGTTAATACATTTTCAAGATTATCCAGATATTCATCAAAAGTTGAACCACAGACAGTAAAATCATAAATTTGAACTTTGACATAGTCATTTGTAAGTTACGAAAATATGGCCAAAACTTCCCTCTAGAAGGTAGAAGGTGCATTACAAAGTCCAAATGGTAGAAATCTATATGAAAATGTACCCCAGGGATAAGTAAAAGGGGTTTTATCATGATCAGAAGATGAAATACTAATTTAGTTTTACCCACTAAACCCATCCAAGAAGGAGAATTATTTCTTTCTTGTCATATTTTCCAGCACCTAATCAATAAAAGGAAAAGGAAATTAGTCTTTCTTGGTGGATTTATTAAGTTCCCTATAGTCTACACAAATTCTCCATTTCCCATTTTTCTTAGGAACTATAAGTAGCGGTGATACCCACTAAATATCATATATATGATAGATAAAGCCTACCTTCAACAATTTTTCTATCTCATTTTTTACAGTGTCTCTTAGTGTTGGATTAATTGTACATGTGGACATATCACAGGTTTAATATGCTCAGTGTAAATATGATGGGTGTAGATGCTTGGATGGATCCCTTTCATGTCAACATAATCCCAAGAAAAATCCTGGGAATGCTTACTCAAAATTTATACAACCCTAGTCTCTTGGCAGGCCTCTACATTATTACCAATGGTCATCTCTCTTCCTATGTAAATAGTCACATGTTGGTTTCGTTCAAAATAGTGATCTCTGCATTAACAATTAAAGACTCCAGTGGGAAAACATGAGGCTAAAACATGTGCAAAATATTCATATTTTCAAGAGACATGATGTTGGCTGAAGGGAAATGGAAATCAATGATTTTACATTTGTCATGATAAGCATAGGTTTCTATACAATTTTCATTAGAAATGTCACTTACCAAGGGAATATTATCAGCTGATGTCAAAATAGATGTTTTCATAGCCTCGGTTCCAATTTCGGTAGCCATAGTTCCAATTTTCATAGCCACAACATCCACTTCATAAAACATTGTGTATGACTCAACATTTTTTTCCATGTTAATTTTCATTACAATGGTGGCCAGATAAGAAGAAATCAGATTGTAAGTATTTGAAAAATCTGCCCATATATGTTCACAAACATCCACATATGGCTGAGCACGACGATATGTTTGAATAATATTTGATTTTTTCCTTTGAAAATAGTCATATTTCCTTATCTATAATCAATGTATGCCACAACACTAGCTAACCAAGGTCTTCCTAAGATGATTGGGTATCCTAACTTCTGAGATTTAGCTTATAAGACGATAAAATCCATAGGATACTCCCAAGATTCAACTATGACCATTACATCCTTAATTACCCCATCTGGTATAGCAATAAATTGATCTTCCAATTGGATAGTGGTATTGGTTGGTTGTAATCTGTTAAATACAACACATTGAACATAAGTTCAGCTATATTACCTTCCAATTTAACCTTTTTTTGTGTATTTCTTCTTTCTTCATGGTGTATTTATGCACTGGTCTCTAATGGTTTGGTTTAACTCAGGAATGTCCATTATTTCTCTCAGAAGTGGGACCTCAATGTTCATATTTTTCAATTCATGAACTAGTGTTGTTTCTTCTACAATCCGAGTTTCTTTTAATCATTCAAGAAAAGGTGCTACATGGGCATTCTTATCTTTTTCTTGGAATTTCCTAGTGGCTTGCATTTGTGGAGCATGTTCAATGTCTTCCTTTTCCTTAGGTTCCTCTTCTCTCATATTTTCCTTAGGTATTTTTGTGATAAGATAAGGATGATTGGTGACTGTTCTCCCAGACCTCAGTCGCATATCTTTGATAGCACTTACCTGCATTGTATCACTTTGTCCTACTTCATTTATTGAGGTTGTTTGTTGATTCTAAGGATTCATGACAGTCTGGGTTGGAAGTTGAGTTTTTGTTTCCTGCATGCTTTGTTGGTAATTTTTTGGTGGGGGCATTAAATCTTGTTGTGGTTAGTAAAACCTCCTTTGTTGATTACAATTTTCTTGAGATTCCCATTGTTGGTTTTTTCATGGTTGTGCATAGGTTGGTGGTGTCCAACCCTGCTAATTATATGAATTCATCCATGGTGGTGGATGTTGATAAATCATCTAGTTTGGTGGTGTCCATTAAAGTTTTCCCCAAGTAGTTTGAGGAGCCTAGTTGTGCCATGACATTAACAAGGATTTCTGAGCAGGTTTAGAAGCATACAAAGTTTGATTATTTGGCCTCTGAATAAATTTTACCTCTACATTTTCTTGAGACATGGCATTCACTCTTTCTTTCAATTGAGGCAATAAAGTGCAATGGTTAGTATCATGATAAGGGAAATCACAAATAAAGCACATGTTTGTGAAATCCAAAGGGAATTCTCTCAAAGGATGTCTCTTTCTACATTTAGGATAGTATAAGTCCATAGGTTCTTTTCCAAGATCAGCCTTGGCTTTCATCCCATCAATGGTGCATGTCAATTGTGATAAGATGTATGTTTTCATGTTAGCCATTTCCTCGAGAAGTTCTAAGGTACTTAGGGCATTCTTGGATGTTTTTCTCTTCCTTATACCTCCTCTTATTTTAGAGTAACTTCTACATAACTTGATGATATCTATCATGTTAAGTTTGTGCACACCACCTCCTCCATAAGATGGCGAGAATCCTTGGTTTCATCATCAAGTCCTTTAAGGAAAATTGTCTTAGTGATATTTGCATGTAACTCATAACCACTCCTCTCATGGAGAAAGATAAATCTATCTAGATAATCTTCTAGGTTTTCATCTTCATTTTACTTTATCTAGAAGAACTCTTCTTTCCTATCTATTCACCTGCAATAGTCTTGATATTTGTCCAAAAAAGGTTGTTTCTATGCTTTCCCTTGTGTAAATGGAATTATGGGATAATCCCGTGAACCACCTCATAGTAGATTCTTTGAGGGTGGAAAGAAAAAGTTTGATTTTTTTATCATCTATTTGATAGTCATATGTGTGGAAAATAACTTTGAATTCAAATAGGAACTCTTTTGGGTCTTCTGAAGTAATACCTCAAAAGATAGGGAGGATGGATGGAGAGATATTTTCATGGGTGCATCCTCATCTTCATCTAGGAAAATGGGATAAGTAAAATATCTTGTTGATGCATAGTCAAAACATCCTTCAAATGCCTTTATTTTGAATGGGGCATCTGGTATAATCTACATAACATTGGACCATCTCTCAAGCTGTGGGAATTGCAGGCTTGAGATGGTCCTACAGAGAAGGCTAGTTCTTTGCTCCTAAACTACCTTTCACAAGATATAATAATCCATGAAAACTATATAATCCTAATCTAACCTTTCAAGGGACCAGGGAGAGAGATTGCATGAAAAAAATCCTACACTAAATCGGTGTTACACGAGAAAAGGAAGAGTTGTTGATCACAAATCCAACTTCCTGAAATGGAGAGAGGTGAGAAATGGAGCGGATGGACAAGATGCATCACAGACTAAAGATAAAGTTCACACAGAACACCACTTCAAACCCATTAAACATAGCTCTTAAAACCTGCAATAGACATCAGAGATATGCATAGTATACCCTGTAATGATGAGAGGCAAGAAGAGACAATAAAATAAGCAAAGGATGGACAAAATACATCAGAAAAAAATTTTATTGCTCCATGAGTTCACTTAGTACATCATTAGTGGTCAAGAGGCAATAAAATTCCATTACAAATCAATGAGAAGAGGCTTAAGCTCCACATTCAACCCTAGGGAAAAATGAGAGGGCGGGTAGGAGATAAAAAATGGCCAATATTTTAGAATAATTCCCCTCCTTATAATATATAGGAAGAATTAGAGAAGGAGAGAATAATTTGAATCATGCTTCAACCACCCTAAAAGAGCATTGAATTCACCTACAACAATGATGTGTTTTACTTGAAAAACCCATGCTTCCATTAATGTTCCTTGTTGGGCACGAAAGGAAGCCCATACCTCATTATGGTGGTAGGTGAGAAGCCTGACAACCTAAAAAATGGCAGACTGTATTTAAAATTCTTGGTGGGCTTCATGATTCATCTTTCATTGAATTGACCTTTTTCCAATCTTTTCCAAACTACTTTGGGTTTGGATTCTATCTATGTAAGATCCATGTGGAATCCCGACACATTATTAAAAATTTTTCTACCTTTTAGGGTCCTAGGAATGCGACATGCCAACACTTGGCATTGTCCACGAGCCTACTTTTTGTTCTTTGTGATTTGGCTATGTACATTATGTTTAGGAGCAATTATGTTGGACCCTATACATGTGGAGGGAAAACACACATTTGGGAACCTAACTTTGGATTTACCTTTGAAGTTGCATCGATGAGGAACGTGGAGGATTTCGCTGACTCTTTTGCTTTGCTTCGATTTGACTCACTCTGAGCTCGATTCCGACTTACCGAGTTAGATTTTCTTCAACATTTCTATTGGCCATTCATTTTCCCACCTATCATTTCCTTTTTTGAGCCTCTCCATAACCTAATTTTTTGGTATCGAATGTGAGCTCGCACGGCTGAACCAATATTTTCATTTCTCTTTTACAAGGTCTTGTCTACTCAATTTTACCTGAGGGGAAAATTTGGATAACAGTTCTACCCATGGATCTTTCATTATTACCATTGTCTCCCATTTATGAAGGTTGTTTTGGTTCTAAAAAGGATGATTCAAAATGATTAAAAAGGATCTTCGGTGTTATATTAGATTTAGTGTCACTTTCAATGCTTTCTACAAGTGCTTTGTTTGGATATATTTTTTGAATATTACCAGGTATAAATCTCCCTTGAGCATCCAATGGCCTTTGCATCAATATTGGTCTTGTAAACAAGGCTTGGTACTCATATTGGTTACATATATTAACTTCATTAACACCCATAACATGTAAGATGGATAAAATGACATGTTGTGTTTATGGTGTCCCTAGACACGGTGCGAAAAATGATGGGTCGTTCTATTCTCCAATCATTTAACTAATATATTCTTCTATTAGTGTCATTATAAAACCAAGGTTGTGTCTCAGGTTGTGTGCAATGAAGCCCTATGTGTTTAGTGATTTTGTCGGTTCCATTCTAAGGGTTTGGTAGTTATATTTTCCTTTGGTTTTCACCTAATCTACGGAAATGTAATAATAATATACTGAAATGACATTATTGAAATAAAAACATTGTGAAAGGAAATTATTTATCTAAAATTGAAGTACACACACCAAATCAAAGTAACATAATTGAAATGACACACTCAAATTGAATTTAAATAGCAATATTGAAATACATCAAAGTGAGGAAAGTAACTAAATTCAAGTAACCATTCAAACTTCAAACCAATATACAAATCAAAGCATCTAGATTTTAACTTACCAAAAATTACAAGCAAATGTAAAGCATAGAAATCCTCAACACCACAAGTTGTTCAAAACAACATCTATTGTATTGATTGAGAGTAAGTTTTTGAACATTCTCAGTAAACTGTAAAAAATAGATAAAATTGTATTTGCAAAAGTATTGGTATTAACTAACTCATTATTTTTCAAGGTATTAACTAACTCATTATTTTTCAAGGACCTATCTATATATAGACTTAAACACTTATACACCATGCCATAATTATAGGAATTGGAATCTTTCATCAACAACCCTACTGAATACTATAGAAATGTTGAAAATCTTTTTCATGTCTGCAGGCAAATTGGAACGGTTGCAAAAATATCATATTCCATGATATTTGTTTTCTTAATCATTTTAATCCACCTAAGTTATTCTCTAAAATCCATTTAAAATCATCTCTAACTTCATCATCTCGCATACCTGTCATGGGCATTTTACAAATCCACCATTATCTTCACAAAATCCTAAGTATTTTTCATCATTGTTATAATAGTCTTATATTCCTACGTTTGATAAATCCTAATTTTCCACCTAAAACCTATCCTAAAAAAAAATAGATAACAATCTAACATATCCTAGCATTTCCTAAACAAACCCAACACCTCATAAGCCAACACAAAACTTTAACACCAACTAAAAAACTTATCCCTTAAAAACAAGAACAAAAACTAGAGATTTCGAAAATTGTTTCAAAACAAAAAAGGATGAAATCGTCGGCGAATAGGTAAATCGCCAGCGATTATTTAATCCCAATTTGCAACCTCTTTTTGGAATCATCTTCTCATACTCTTGAACCTTAGTCTTCTATCATGGTCTATTATTGTTATATTGCATCAACGAAAAACATATTATCATCCAAGTAATGGCATTCATATTCACCCAATAAGTCTAAGTATCATTTTGGAGCTTGCTCGACAGTCAACAAATCATCAATTATCTTAAAGCCTCATCCATCATTTCTAATCAAAGTCAGTTTTTATTTTCATATGTTCATTTACATATTTAGGTACATTTATCTATTATTTTCCCCATTTTGCATTACAATTCAATTCCCTTGACCTTTATATTTTAAGATATTTAGCTAGATATCACATTTTTATTATCTTGTCAATATCTTCCAAAATTCTCATCGATTCATTAAATCGCATGCGATTCTTGTACACTTTGTTTTCAAATAGTATCAATCAAATTTCATTTATTATTTCTAACATGTTTTCTAGAATGGCTTATTTAGATGGCATTAGGAGGACCAAGCCTTGGAATAACAAGTATCAACTCTCTACCTGTCATCTTCCATCCCTTACATTGGGAAAAATATGACATTTTACATGAAATTGATTTATGCGTCATTCATTGCACCCTTTTGGACTAGTTGTAGACCATCTTTGAATCCACCCAGAGGATTCATGATGCCACTGAAGAGTTTTGAGAGGCCTATTTCTATATCTTATGCATTCGAGCCGACTTGGCTTTGTTTGAGTACCTATATGAAGATGAACTAGAATAATTGATCTCTAAAGTTTAATCTAAAATATCTAACCAACTTGAAACACTCATATTTTTATTCTTATTCCGATACATAAGAGGAGGAACTTGAGTACATTTTTACTTCTTTAAGGAATACTATAGTGATCAAGAGAATTTTGATTATCTTGAAGACATTGATTTTACTTAAGAGGAAGATTAACCTTCTTCTGAAAACTCTGATACTTATTTAGACTTTGACTATGAGCCATAGTCTACATATCTCATATTTCATTATCTACTAAATATTTGTAATAAAATATGAAATTGTCAGAACATTTATTATTTATCCATTATATATCATGTCTTATTTACAAAACCACATGATTGTATAAAAAGTGGGTTGACATCCTTACGAGGAAGTCCTTTGACTTCCGGGGACTGACCTTTTCCAGGTAACCTACTTACTATTGTTTACTAATAAATATCTTGTGTAGTGCCTGTGATTGCATCTTCATTTACAAGATAAGAGTTGATTCATTTCTTATACGGAGTGCAATAATCAAATATTTTCCTTCCACATCCATGGGTACCTCTATTCCCTGCCATATCAAGGTTTCGTGAGTTTTATTATCTTTCTTATTAGGTTAAGTTGAAGACGTAAAAGTGACTCTAACATAAGTGACCAAAGGTGAACATTAGCGAACATCTTGAAATCCTTTGGAATTGAGTTTTTGAGGTTCTTAGTAGTCACAAGTTCCTAGAGGATGTCTATAGCACCCCAGGTGCCCACTACCCTACACATGCACCCTATTCCTAGCTTTTCCTATAGTTCTACATTTTTCTAGGATCAGTTTCAAAAATATGCTTTCTGGTTTTATCAATTTTCTATCTCAACATAGCTTCAAATTTATTAAGAATTAGCTAAGTATCTTACGCTATCTCTTGCACTTAGGGTTTCAAGTTTATTATCTTACTTACTTATGTCAAATGTGTATGTTATTACACATTTATATTTGTGTTGTTACTTAATTAGGATTTAGCATTTATATTTTCCAATATTTTCTTAATCGCTAGCTATATCCCATTATCTTGGCATCATTGGCACGAGGGCAACCAAATGACACTATTTCACACACAAGCACAAAGAACTACATGGATTCATGAATGCATTGTAGCGTTTGGTCAAAATCCTTCAAATGACCGTTGAGATCATTCTCGACTTCAAATATTACATTTTTCATTCCAATTTTATGTTTTTGTGAGCTTGTGCAAGTAGTTAGGGATTGTGTTGCATGTTACAGTACCCCAACAGTGATCCAAGTGTGAATATAGAGTGACCAACAAAAATAAGTGTGAAACCCTAGGGACATAAGAAAAATTACATTTTGAGCATTTGTGTAGTCATTAGTACCCAAGAGTGGTCTTTGTCACCCAGGCACCCTCACCCTATCCCGAGAACCCATTTTCAGCTATGTCTCTGAACTTCTAGAATTTATGTTGATCATTTTTAACACTCTACCTAGCATGTTCATCAATTTTCTGAATTGAAATATATTCCAGGATAAGAAAAAATTAGGTAAGTTCCCTATCTCTCATTTTTTCTTACATGTTTGCATCTTTAGAGTGCTTAGCAATTTTATTTTGGTGTATATTATCATAAGATTGACTACTTCTAAAAGGTTTAAATAATTCTATTTTTGTTAAATGAACAGGTGACCAAAAATATTCTAGATACTCCCAACATCTTCCCATATCTACTAAGATCTCAGGGGACCTAACGGAATTAAGATCCAACTCCCATAACGCATTGCGGGAGTGTTGTTCATGACGGAAAAAATTGTATTAGCAGTTTTTGCCTACACCAAGTAAGATAAGTAGGTCCTGAAATAGACATGTCAAGCATGTTATCCAACCATCACAGTGAATACCAACAACATCACACCATTATTTCTATAACAAGGAAGGGATATGAGGTGATAAAAATGTTGTCACGTGATTTTTGTTTAGTTTTACGTGGAAATTCCAAATCGAGTGTGCGAGCATAGGAGAAGATGTCACCTTTATGTGACTCTTTCTTAATGTGAGATAATGCATAAAAAATGTTTGCGACTTTAGAGTTTTAAAATTCTACACTCAAGGGGTAAATGTTTATGCATACCAACATTAAAAAAATCAATGTTTTATTCCTTTAATTAAAGAAATCATAAACTGTAATGAAATCATTACAAGAAAATAATAAGAGAGGTAGATTAATAATTACATGTATTTTTCTCTTAATGATAAAGTAGATAAGGAGAGGTGTTGTTAGCTCGTGGGCTTCCTAGACATTCATCATATAGTCCATGTGTGTTGGAAAACATTCACATTGTGCATTGATGGTTTTTGATTCTAAACTTACACCCTCTAATAGAATTTTATTAAAATCTCAAAATCATTTTCTTTAGACCCATTTGGTGCATATCCTACAATCCATTGATGTCCACGCGAGTCTTTTTTCTCATGTTTTAGTATTTTCACAGGCTAACTTGCATGTTACTCAACAAAGCACCAAGAAAACAAATCCATAACCAACACAGAAAAATAGTCCTATTGCTGATAAAGTACTAGAGTTTTCCCTTAATTTCCAATAGTCCAAAGGCCAACCATATGTGCATAGAGATTTATTGAAGATGTAAATATAAAGGTGATGGCCACACCCAGAGAGTCAGAATCCGCCTCATTTCAACTGAAAACTACCCAAAATAAACAATGATATAGCTTATACATTTAGGTAGTTGTTTAATAAACCATATTTATTTTAGGCATTTTGTCAACCAGTTTTAATGCCAAGCACAAGCTTCTACATTTTTAGGTTGTAAATAAAATGTCATACAATTCCACTGTAATCCACTATTAATCTCAATCTCACAGTATTATGTAATGCAACTAGTTTGAGGAGGTGCTACAAGTTATGCATACAACATATAATCTTACCCATTGTATGCATACTCTAAAATCATTGTAGGCCATGAGGCCACATTTCTTTCTCACATTTTATCAAACAATTTGCAGGTTGAGTGCAAGATTCCACATTTTACATATATAAATTAATTGTTCCCTTGAAACTCTAACATCTATTAAGGAATCCTCTGCAAAGACTTGGTGAACGTTCAAACCCTACATAAAATCTTCTATGTTTGCACAGGATAAGAGATAAAGGCCATGTCCACATGCCAAACTCACACCCCTACTCATTGTAACAACTCCACATAATATGTACTGGTTTCAAAGGGCGTAAACTAAGATTTTGAGTTCTCCTAAGATAGTTAGGCACTAAATTTTGTCCACAAAAACCAAAAACTACAACCCCCTCAAATATTAAAATGAAAATGAACATAACATGATTAGGGAATGCTCTAAGGGCCACTATCATTTAATCATTTATCCAAGTGGGAAACCCCTTGTCTTATGTTGCATACATGTTTTCCTAGGCCTTAGAAACAACATAAACTACTAAAACAAATTTTCTTTCAATATTCTTGTAATACTCCATGTCTAGACACCGTAAACCATACCAATATGGAACTAAAATTTTGGTAGATTTTTTTTTAAATGAGTGATTAAAACTAATGTTTTACTTAACCGATTCCTGTTAATAAATATTTCATATTAAATCGACTAACCCAAATTAATTGATAATTTCCTAATTCCCAAGTTACTATTTATTTATTTCCACTATCATGGTTTACCTAAATAAACATTTACTAGAGTCACTAGGTAAGATTACACCCCATTTTAATTGAATTGTCCCCACTCACCCCTCTTTAGATTCATTTTCATTCCCATAAAAATGCCCATGACTTAAAGTGTGTAGGGTTTAATGAGCCCTAGGATAGATCAAATCTTGACAATAGATTATGAATCTTACCCTAATTTTGCCCTAATCATCTTTATGTTCTTTTCTTATCTTCTCCTTTCCTCCTCTAATTTTTTTTCACTTGTAGGTGCAGGTTGAAAAGGATCTTGGAAGTTTACTCTCATGGAGTTTTAAAAATATCAATATTATTCCCTTATTTGTTCATTTATATATATTTTTATAATTTTTCTTCCCCATGAATCTCAAATTGTTGGGTAAGTAGAATTTTTTTTTTTGTATTGAATAAGGCCAATCTACCTTTCATATATATATATATACTTATGTGTGATTAAATATTCCAAAACTGAAAAAATTGCAAATATAGCTTTAAAAACAATTCACAGTTTTTTTTTTTTTGTTTGAAGGATGGGGTTTACAGTAGAGAGGGGGAGGAAGGCTACATGGAAGGATTTGGGATTGGGGAATGGAGTGGTGTGTGCAACCATTTGGGGAGGGTTCGAACCCCCCCACCCATATTTCCTTTTCCTTAAAATTATTAATCCACCGTGAGTTTCTTTTTCATAGTTTATGATTTTCTTTTTTATGTTTAAAAAAAAACTTAACCCAAATACTTTCCACTTTGTACTTTTTGTTTAATAAAATTTTGATTTGTTTTATTTATTTTGTGTGTGTGTGTGTGTGTGTGTGTGTGTGTGTGTTTGTGTGTGTGTGTGTGTGTGTGTGATATATATGATATATGTGTAGATTATAATATATATTTAATAAAATTATATATATAATATATATCAATATATGATAGTATAAAATATAACTATTGTAAGTAAGGTAACTTATTTATATTATATAATATGACTATATTAATTTTATTTATTTACATTGTTATCCTTGAGAAGTATGAAGCCTAATGTTTTTTTTTTTCACATAACATCTATATTAAAATGATTTTCTCTTTTATGTGCTAAAAGAAGAATGTAGCCAAATAGTTCAAATGGAAGAGATACTTGAAATATGTTTACAAGTTGTAAGGGAGAACACATATTCAAATCTGATTTCTTAATAAGAACAAATCATTAAGTATCACATGGCAAAGAAAACAACTAATCTCATTCTATTCAATAATGCTACAAAATTTTCAAGAAGAGATACATGGCAAGTAGGATTTAAAAAATCCATACAACATTAATCCTAATCTTCATGTAACACTAACTTTCCTTCAAATGTAATAACTAAATACATTATTGCATATTTCTACAAGAGGGAGATCCAACAACAAGAAGAAAAAAACACACGTTTTCTTTTAGCACTAAAGTATCCTTCCAATAACACAAAATTTCCTTTCAAAATGCGATTCAATGAATTCATATTACGAAATCAACTATTACGAGATTTCTTTTCCATGGAGCTTAAGCTCACAATACCTTTTTTTTTTTTATGTACCTAAAATATTTAAGAAAACACATTACAAAGCTTCTTTACAAGCTTGAAGTAGATTACTCAACAAAAACATGACTCAAGTTTACAAGTAATACCAAATACAAAATGGTGATTTTACTAGATGATGAAAGAATTCACATAGCCATATTCTTAAACTTGCAATGAGAGTGGTGTCCACAAAAAGATGAATAAGAAGATGGGAACCAAGGTGATAAGTAACTCAACCTATCTTCCACTTGAGCTCCAACTTCAAAATCTTCCAAAGAACCAACACAAGGAGAAAAAGATTTTTAACGACCCAACCTTTAGGCATCATTACATGTCTTTCAAAGGTTGGAAGACATCTAGCCTCCCCCAAGCCCATGGGAGAGAGAGCTAGCTTCAAGAAATTTTTCACAAGCTAAATGGATACATAACAACATTATATTTTCACAATCAAAACAATTAAAACACTAATATGAACACCAAATTTTTGCAAAAGAAGGAAAGGAGGAGAAACCATATTCTACCTCCAAAATGGGGAAGAGAAGAGATATCCAAGGTGCCAAAAGTGTGGTCCAAACATTGGATGTACACAAACAAGAATCTTCACGACCTCCTTATTCCTCCAAATCATCAAACCCTCCTTATTTCTCCACCCATTCACCAAAATCATTCTTGGGAAGATTTTCAAACCCATTGGGTTTCCTCTCCAAGAATGAGGAATGGGGTTCAAACCATATGAACCACCTTCCCCACCTAAATCCATATGAGGGAGTAAAAAAAAGAACCTACATGGCTTTCCCATCAAGCCATGAGGTTTGAGAGGGAAAATCCCTCTCTCTTCCCCCATAAACTCCAAAATCCATCATGTCATATGATGGATGGAGAAAAATAAAACAACACAAAGCATACTCAACAAATAGCAACACACAAGAAACAACACACACATTTTAAACAAAACAAGACTAAGATCTAACATAATATAAAACATAAAATGAGCTCAAGGAGCCTACCTCCAAAATCTCTCCAACACTCTAGCTTTTTCCACTTCCTTATCCAAGCAAGCTCTAGCTCCAAAATCACCAAGCCCCTAAGCAAAAGCTCCCAAAAAAAAGTTTCTCTTCTTCCCCATGAGGGAGAATTTGAAGAGAATCCAACAAATTTCCTCACCAATGAGGGGGTGACATGTGTCACCCCTCTCTTTCCTCCAAGTCAAATATTTTCAAAATAAAAGGAAGAAAGAGATAAACTAACTTTTAACACTCCCTTCCCAAAATGCCCAAAATGAAAATAAAACAAGATTGTGCAACATTCTACAAAACCACATACCAATCCACCTTACATGGACATGACCAAAGGGTGGAAAAATGGGAGGAAACTCCCTTTATGCATTGAAATTAAGCCCCCTACCTGATTAGGTAGGGTACAAGGGCCTATTTTCATGCTAAGTGAACTCCCAAACTTAAAAGGTCACTTAAAATGCCATAAATAACCCAATTTCGGGTTTGACACATTTGGGGACAAGTGTAGGGATGTGGGGCCCACCCAAGGGTTCACATGTGACCCTAATCCCCTCTAATTAATATAAAATTACCCAAACACAAAACTTAATGCAAGTGGGTACCATTAAATCCCCAAACCAAGTTTACTTAACAAGCTAAAACATCCTAAACAAGATTAATTTTACATGACATAGTACATTACAAATGAGGGTCACTCATGGTGCCCAAAATAATGAAATCTAATACTAAGGCCTCAAATAGTTAACATTGTTAGGACTTAGCCTTGTGGGCCACTTGTGTAAAATTTATGTAACCGCCCTAAAACCCACATTCATCTTTGACCTTTCACTTGCACACTCGTTCCACACATTAAACACACTTGTCCAATACAATGTAAATCAACTTCTAAATAAGTGGTCAATGAAATCTATGATATCCTAACATCATCATGGAATTGTAAGCGTGAAACCATGCTCAATTACACCCAATTTACCATGAATTAGCCATAGAGATAAATAGAAATGACATACATCCATAAAAACTAGACATGCGACTAAGAAAAGTATCCAACATATATCAATTAGGTCTAAACAACATTGTAAAAGTTAGTATCTGCACTTTCAAATGAAAAAGTGTCAACATACTAATCAAATCAAATTGGCGCTATGCACCCAAATCTCCATACATGACTAAGAAGTTCAATTCTCATAACATAATGTCCAAACTATATCAAAATCCTTGTCAAATCATGTCTATGAATAAAGAAATCAATGGGTAATTAAGGTTATAAAAATGGGGGCACTACATCCCCCTCTCTTAAAATTAGACTTCCTCCTGGAAGTCACTGGAAGAGATAGGGATATCTAGCCCTCAACGGTTTAGCATCCTCCCAAGTGGCTAATTTCTCATCATATATGTCCCACTACACTCTAACCTAGTCCAAGTCTCGACCCTGAAGGGCCAACCTCTGGTGCTCCTGTATACGTATGGGCTCCAATCTCTACTACCCTTTGTCCTCAACCTGTAATTCTGACTTGTTATCACCAAATCACAGCACCCCTATGCGTATACAAGAACTCACGGTGTGATTGGATAACATGGGTACTATCTCCAAGTTGTGGGACTTGCTACTTGAGATAGACCTCCAGAGAAAGCTGGTTCTTGCTCCTAAACTACCTGCCACAATCTACTCTAATGCAGGATAAGCTAACTGTTCTAATCTAAATTTCCAAGGGACCAGGGAGAGAGAATGCATAAAATGAAAGCCTACACTAAAGCGGTGATACACCAGAAAAGGAGGGTGGGAGAGTAGTCTCCAAATGTGTGAAATACAGAGGCAAAGTGCACACTAGAAGAGGTGATGACAGTTCACCATAATCTAGCAAAATGCATTCACAACAATATTCCAAGCATACACAATGATAATGAATCCCTGCAAGAACATAATAATAGACACAATATTCTTGTGGAAAGATTAAAGGGGCAAGAAGAATGCAAGAAAGCACAGTAGGGAAAGATACATCCACAAACTAGTATTTTATTGCTTCATGATATGCACAGTTCAATCTATTACAAGATAAGGGCCTGGATCACCATGCAAGGAGTCCACTACAAGGGCCTGCAACACACTGGCTTCACAAAGCAATTTTGGCAGAGCTTTGCTACCCAAAAACTCCCTCCTTTACAATGAGCCCAACACTCCAATTTATAGAAAAAATGAGAAGGAGAAGAGAAGGGAAAATGGAAATCCCGAAATCTGTCCTTCAACCACCTGTAAGAGGCATTAAATTGAGTGAAATGATTGTATATTACTTGCAAAAGGCTCCCCATACTGTCCCATGTGCTGCAGCAGAGAAAGAATGATGACCATGCCTCTTAATTGCACTCCCAGCTACCAAATAAAACACTGTTCTGAACCCGGCCACGTTTTCTTAAAAATATCAATCAATTTCTCATCAAATCCAGAATTTCTTGATTTTGTATGTTGGTCTTAGAGCCATGATTCCAACGGTACCAATTTTGTGCGATTTCGTTGAGAAATGCAAAAGTTATGGCCTTCTGAGTGCGGGTAGCTATTTTGGGTCTGGCAGGCGTTTTCTGTCATTTGACGGGAATGAGCATTAACTGACTGAGCCGAATATATTTCTCTTATTTAAATATATCTACCCTCATTAAAAATAAGAAAGTCCATTAGCTGGCGTAGAGGACATCGTGCTTGTTCCAAAAAGTCCAATTTTGTGAAAATCGGAGCTCGAGTCAAAAGTTATGGCCGTTTGAAGTTTCACGGGCCAAACGTTGACTTTTCTTCTCTCCTTCGGCCACTTCGGCTTTTCGTGTCCCACGCATCTCTTTGTCCCATTTGGCACAGTGCTGAAATTTCCCATTTCGGCCGAACCGGCCGGTTCGCGTACTCTTGTCCCGCATGTCCCGAACTGTTTGGGACAAATTTTCCCGATTCGCCTTGGTTCGGCCGGTTCACGTACTTTTGTCCCAAATGTCCCGATTTGAAAGTTCTCATTTCGGCCGATCCATCCGGTTCATGTACTTTGCGTACCTTCGGCCCAACTGTTCCGGCTGCCTTAAGTCTTTTCTTGGCCGACTTGCGTCCTCCGCGTACTAATCGCCCATGTCCCAAATTGCTGTTTCAACAGCTTAGTCAATTTTTCCATTTTTCGGCCGATTCGGATTTCCGTTCCACGCGTCCCTTTATCCCAAATGCTGCATGATCGCCCTGGGCGGCCTGTCGGTGGTTCGCGCCCTTTTGTCCCTCACGTCCCGATTTATGCGAGGACTAGGACTTAGCCATTTTTCATGATTTTTCTGGCCCGAGCTTGTTTTTTGTAATTTTTCACATTTTCTCAAAACTTGCTCCCTTCCTCTTGGACAGGGAGTTAGAAAAAATCTGAGGGGACCCTAGAAACATGACCTTTTGCCCTGAATCAATATAATTGCTTAGGACTAAAGAATTTGATTCATGTTATCAAAATTACCTTGAGGGGTGAATTTTGGATAACACCGACCAATCCAAAACATATGAAATATCAGGTACATATCTATGTAGTACGAAACATGAAATACATCTTGGGCCCATTCAAGGCATGGTGGAAAATCTAGGCGATAGGTAACTTGACCAATGACCTCTAAAATATCAAAAGGTCCCACAAAACGAGGTGATAACTTAGAACCCTTTTCATAGCGGATTGGTCTCTTATGCGAGATGAACTCTCAAGAAAATTTGTCACCCACCGAGAAGTGATGATAAGTCCTCTTGGTGTCTACATATTCCTTCGCATGCTCTAGCCTGCTCAAGACATTGTCTAATCAAAACTACTTGCTCTCCGAGTCCTATAGGTAAGCTAGTCCCAAAATGATCATGTCATCTAGTGTATCCCAAAGAGGTGTCCTACAAGGTCATCCATACAAAGCCTTGTAGGGAGCCATACCAATATAACTATGATACTTGTTGTATGAAAACTCAACTAAATGAAGGTTACCTTCCCATTTCTTCATTGGTCCATCACATACATCCTCAACATCTCCTCTAATACCTGATTAACTCTCTTTGTCTTTCCATCTGTCTCTTGATGGTATGCTAAGATGAAACTAATCTGAGTACCCAGAGTGGTCTGAAATGAAGTCTAGAAAACTGAAGTGTAGATGGTATCCCTGTCATTAATGATGGTCTTCGAAATCCCATGTAATCTAACAATGTCCTCCATAAATACTTTGGCAATGGCCTATGTATTATAGGTGACCTTGGTTGGTGAGAAATGCACAACCTTGGTCAACTTATCCACGCTGACCATAATGGCATCATGATGATAAGAAGACATAGGGAGTCCGACTATGAAATCCATGGAGATCGCATCCCATTTCCACTCTGGAATATCATGACGATGTAAGAGTCCTATGGGATGAGAATGCTTTTCCTTGACACTCTGACACTCAAGGAAACATGTAACAAAATATGTTATGTCTCGTCGAGACCAGGCCAATATAGCTCCCTTAGATCGGCATGCATTTTCTTCTCTCCAGGGATGTGTTGTATATGGAGCTCGATGCGCCTCTAAAAGGATGAAGCTACATAGATCACCTAACTTAGGCACATAAATGCACCTATGGAACTGAAGTAAACCATGTGTCTCTAAAATGCACCACTGAATATCTTCCCTCGAAAGAACCCTATGACTCCAACATCTGTCTAGCTCCCTCATAAAACCTTTAATCTAGAATATTCTCAAGAATCCTGCCTCTCAAATCTGATCGTAGTGTCAATGAAGCAAGTACATGTCTTCATCTACTAAATGAATTTGCAATGATGTTTTCCTTTCCTTTGATATATTATACCTCCATGTTGTACTCACATAGGAACTCCATCCAATCTTCTAACGATCATTGAGGTTTGGCTATGAGAAGATATGATGCAAAATATGGTGGTTTGTCCTCAAAGTGAAAGGTCTACCCAAAAGGAAATGTCACCAACGCACAAGTGCATGAACACCTACCTCTGCAAGTTCCAAGTCATGAGTAGGATAATTAAGCTCGTAGTCTTTGAGCTTACATGACTCAAAGGCAATAACCCAATGCTCCTGCATAAGGACCACTCCCAAACCCTCTAGTGATGCATTAGTACAAATAAAAAAGTTCTCTATAGGTCTGGAACTTCTAAGATGGGCATCATGGTTAACCTTTCCTTAAGCAACTGAAAGGCTTGCTCACACTTTTCTGACCAATCAAACTACTTCCCTTTTCTCTGAAGGGAAGTAATAGGGTGAGAAATCTTGGAGAATTCCAAACAAATCTGCGGTAGTAAATTACTAAACCCATAAAAATCCTCACCTCAATGACTGATGTGGGCGCTAGCCAATCCATAATAGCCTGTATCTTAGAGGGGTCTACTAAGATACCCTCTCCTGATAAGATGTGTCCCAAGTACTGAATCTTAGTCTGAAAGAAGCTACATTTTTCCAAGTTCCCAAATAACTTCTACTCTCTCAAAACCTATAGTACATGTCTCAAATTTTCCTTGTTCCCCTCCTCACAATGAGAATATATCAATATACCATCTAGGAACACTAAGACGAAGCGATCCAAAAAGGTCCTAAATACTCCATTCATGAGGCTCATGAAGATATTTGGGGCATTAATCAAACCAAATGGAATAGCGTGTGAACTCATAATGCCCATAACATGTGCGGAAGGTTGTCTTATGAATGTCTACATCTAATATGCACAGCTTGATGATAACCTAACTTCGATCAATTTCGAGAGAACACTCTATCTCCCCACATCTGATCAAACAAGTCATCAATCCTAGGAAGTGGATAACGGTTCTTTATTGTGACTTTGTTGAGCTATCTGAAGTCTACACAAAGTCTGAGAGAACCATCCTTCTTCTTCACAAATATGACTAGCGCTCCCCAAGGAGATACACTAGGATGAATGAGACCCTTCTCCAACAAATCCTCTAACTGAATCTTGAGCTCATGAATCTCTGCTGATCGTCATCCGATAGGGTATTCTAGAAACTAGTGAAGAGCTTGGCACTAAATCAATGGTGAAATCCACCTCTCTGCGAGGTGGTAACCCTAGAAGCTCACCTGGAAACACATCTGCATACTCCCTCAAAACTACATGATAATCTAAGGGTGAATGCTCTAGAGTGCTCTCTGATCGATCACTGATGGTGATAGCAAACAACTGAAAACCTTTACATATGCTCCGCTTGAGTTGCTTAGCCGAGATCATATGTAAAGAGATAGGCCTTTGTATCCCTGATATCACAACTACACTCCCAAGATCATCCTAGACACTCAATGACCTTATTCCGACAATCCCCTTGGCCCGATGAGCCTCGAGCCAATCCATACCCAAAACTACCTGATAGGATCCTAGAGGAATAACTCGGAGGTCAAGTGTAGTGGAGAAGACTCCCAAATCAAGTACGCAACTCTCCACATACGAGTCCACGGTGAGTTTGGCCCCAGAGGCCAACTCAACCTACCAACTATCTGGTTGCCTAGCCACCACTAGCCCACATTGGTCCACTATAGAAGGAGATATAAAAGAATCTAAAGCACCTGAATCAAAGAGTACTGAGATAGAAATACCCCTGATAGTACATGTTGTCTCAATAAATGTTTCTTGGTGCTCAATCTGGCAGTTGTCAACCACTGCATATACACAATGGGCCCGTCCTACATCACCCACCATCTACTCGGATCTAGGAGCTCTCTACATATCCATGGTATCGGGTTTGTGTGGACACATACACACATAATGATCGGGGACCCACAAATAAAACATCCTCCTATACCTCTCTAAGATGGGGTCCCTCCAGTACTTTGGTGAATTGATCCAACTGACACAACCCTAGTAGAGTGTTAGGTGTGAGCTGGTTGTACCTATTGAGTACCTTATCTCCTATCCCTGGCTCCACAAAACCTCCTCTAGTACCACCTCTCTGAAATATCTGAGTTTGCCTAGCCTTTTGCTGCTGGTGGCCATGATGTTATGTCTGCTGTTGTGGATGTAGTGGAGCCCTCAAAGTTGTTGGTGCAAGCCAGAATCCTCCTCTAGGGGTGGTGTTGTACCCCATGACCTCTGACTCTGAAAGGGTTGTATTATATCCTGAATCTTGCTCTTGTTGCTATCTCGGTGTTCCCATGCCCTGGTCCTGTTCTCCTCAGCTAAGTAAGCCTTCTCAACTACCTTCTCAAGCATGGGAGGAGATAACATCCTAACTTCTCCTGCTATATCTACATTAAGGCCCCGAATAAACCCCTTAACTTGTAAAAGATCCAAGAACCTGCTCTCATATTGAGCCACTATGTCGAGCCCCATGTCATAAATTGTGAAACTCATCAATCCTCTTCAAATGAAATACTCGACATATAACGAGCCCTAAAATGCTCCTTGAACAACTCTTAGGTCACTGTATCTCAAGTCAAATGGAGCTTCCACTCCTCATTCCTCCACCAAACTCCTGCAGCGTCTCGGAGGAGGTGTATGGTGAACCTGGCTTTGACATTGCTCTCATAAGAGTGCAAGCCAAAGCAGCTATCCAGCTAAGGAGCCATGACTCAGCCCCAAATCCATCTATAGAGCCGGTGTATGTAGGACGCTATCAAGTGAAGAATATCCCTAATTACACTACCTGTGTCACGATCCTGGTGCTGTGGTCCAACAGGTGAATGGGGTCATCTATCTCCAAATGGTCCCTCAAAGCTATGTGAATGGCTATGATGGTATGAGGCCACCCTCTCATGGTGAATGGAAGGGCTACGTGACCTCTCCCACCTAGGGGTATCGTGCTCTGGTGGCTCCGAGTGTGCATCCTCACCTATCGGCTCCTCATCTCCTGACTAGATGTCCTCCTCTCTGGACTCCTGCAGGGGTGGAAGATGTTGCTACACAACACCGATCAACTGTTGAAGAGCCTCTAAGATCTAAGGTCCTAACTCAGT
>CM031236.1:701390214-701405214 GCA_018340775.1 Taxus wallichiana var. yunnanensis | reverse complement strand
ATTCACATTGAATCAATAGCTATACACCATTTTCTAAATATCCACTATTTTCATACCTATAACCGCTTTTGTCAAAAGGTTGTTTGACTATTCAAAATGGCTAGGATAGAGAAAAAAACCTAACCATATATCTTTTTCCATAATTCCCATCTTATTTATTATTTATTTCTATTTATTTTTTACCTTTTAACCCAAATGCATATACATGTATATTTCTAATATAAATGTTCAAGTATATATACACATATCTAATTATTCTTTTATATGTCTCCCAATGAATCCACTACCATTTATTCACTCCATAAACACATTCCATGAGATCATAATTTATTTTAATATATTTGTTTTATTATTTCACCTTCCCATTTTATCCCTATCATTAGTATTTATAACCCCATACCAACTTGAAATATCTTTCCAAAGTGCTTGAATAGAGCTAGAACAAATATTGTAAATACCTTTATGTTCATTAAATGTCACTATTTATCCATCTTGAAATGTAACAAAAGGAGGAAGCAACATAAAGGCTCAAAGTTTTCTATCGTAGCGAAGGCTAGACTTGTTTGGCAAGGACTAGTCATTTTTGAAACGAAGCTTAATCTCAAGTTAATTACTCAAAGTGTAAGAAAATTTGAGTTAACACACTTTGAATTCAAGTTCAATGAAACGGTGCTTTACGAAATGGAACTCACACCATTAATGACTAGATAGAACGACCATGCCACCACATTCACCTGGGTATGCGATTGAAACATGACCCAAATGTTGAACGTAAAATTTAATTAATATCGTTATCAACTCATATTTTTATTTTGATCATGATTGTGAACTGTAACATCCGACAAGATACCAACACATACAACACACGAAAATACAGATAACTTTTTTTTTTGACTTACTTGACACATAACATGACGCAACATGTCGTCACCAAGGATGCAACTAACACTGTGAATAATTTAATACAAGGATGGCCGTAAAGGCAGCACGGAAACGATCACACCTATCAAGGACAATTTACTCTTCTTTTGACAAGACAACATGGAAGTCCAACCACATGACACACTTACATATAGGGAAAACCACAAGAAGAAATGATTGGAGGTTATTTATTTTGATAAGACACCCTTTAGCTCATGACTTAAGTTTTCAGAAGGATTCAATATATGATTCACACAAATTCATCTTACCAACTGAGCTAATTTCTTATACACCGTAGAGAAGTTCACTTAAAATCTTCACTTTACGACAATAGAATTGTTTATTTCCATTAATTTAATAAAGGGAATAATTAAATTCCACAAGGCTATCTGTCCATACTTACGCTACTAGAACTTGTTCATTACCTTGCTACAACAAGAATTCGTGTTCAACAAAATCAAGAGGAACTTACAAAGTATCCTGGGAAAGAGATAAGGAGATTAGGTCGAGTTAAATTCCTCTTTAAGACGTCATTAGTTATTACCAAGGTTTAATTGGAGCTTGGGGTTTTATACGTAATTATTAACGCTTTTACTTAGGCTTAACTGAAAGAGTTTATCAAAAGGAAACTACTTACTTTCAAATAGGCTGAGAGATAAATTGTGTGGTTTCTAAATTTCCTTCTCTTACTTGTTAAATCTTATTAGAAACTAACTATTGTTTTCCTTTAGCTTGTTTTAGGTGTTCACTAGTTTAGCTAGGGATATCAATTTATAAAAATTTACTTTACAAGGATAGTTTCACCTTTGAGTACTTCAAGAATCTCTTGTTCTCAAGTAAGTCATCTCTATATTAATTTATCTGAATACACATATTTTAGTTAACTTCTATAAGGGTTAACCACTCCATTTAAATTTTACTTATATCACATCATTACAAGATGTCAGAGAGTTTTGACTTAACACTTTATTCACAAAAACAAGGTATTACAATATTTATGCCAAGGTAAGGATTGAATATCATTCCTCACCCAAGATAAGTTACTAGTCTAACAACAAAAGGAAAGAACACTTCACTACGTAGTTTTCTGAACATACCAAGGCAAGAGATCTTCTAAACTCCTTGCAAGCAAAGTTACAAAATTTACAACGCATTGAACTTTCTACAAAGAACTTCATAATTTGAACTGATGAAACTGTTACACTCTTTTCCTTTAATCTACTCGCATAATCCATCTGCACAAATATTTACTAGAGTCAGTTCGCTAGAACTGAGCATGATAAGATATAAACCTCACCTAATAATTTATGCCATCTAGTATTTAAATAAATGAAAGTTTGCAATACTCCTTATCAAATAAATTTCTAACATACATTTAAAACTTAACTGCACATCTCATGATAATACATTTCCTACTCATTAATGTTCACTTCCTTAAGATCTGCTTACCTAAGACACAATTCCAAGTGACTAGATATACAATCTTAACCATGCAATCAATCATACTCAAATTACAGTAATAATAATGACGCTCACCTAATACCCTCGACCTACTTCGCATATTTAAGTACCCAACAATATTATCTTTCAATTAAATAAAAGCACCAACGACATTAAGCTTATATAATAAATACAAGTACCAATTTTATATTATTCATCGATATTACCCAAGTATCAAACCTTCATAGAAACTCAAGTGATATGAAGTATAATTTGGATATTTATTTCACAATTTTAAGGATATACTTATGTTAACAAAGATTCCACCAATCCACAAGTTCGTATAATATTTAGGTATCCTTTTGGTTGCTTATTCCATGTCTCTATATATTTCTTTTAGTACAAGGGTCCAACTCATTGGAATGAGCTACGATCAACAAAATTGTCATGTTTTGCTAATATGTCAAAGATACATTTGACTAACTAAGATAAGAAAGCGCAGTCCAAGCCACTATAAATACAAGTACCAACATTATCTCAACTCCTAGTTGAGATGCAAGTATCAAATTTTAGCTAACATAATAATCATCGTAAATACCAGAAAATATTCCACTCGTTAACCAAGTATTGAAATAACATATTTATCCTTACTGGTTACCTGATAACATAATAAATCCTGTTATATAATTCAACCTCCACTTGCATACACCAATTTATGGGTATTAATTATTGTTATATAAAAATGAAGTTAAATAATTTCAGGTGGACTTATATCCTTACTGGCATACATGGTATGCACAGTCCCATTATGGTAGTTGTTACCTTTACTTAAGGCTGTGCATGAATCCATTTTAGGGTAGTTATCTTAACTTCCCTATTCATCTGTTTTTCTACCAAACGTCTTTCGACAAGCTTCAAGGTCAAAGTATAAGATAAATTTAAAATTTTATTTTTCAAGCGTTGCCTGAATTCGTATGCATGAGGGCATCACAAATCAATCAAACTTGAAGAATCTCGATGCATCCAATATTACTTTAACCGATCCAAAGGTCCAAGTAGTGCCTCAAAAATTAAGCCAAAGTATTATCCTCACAGGATTATGACTTGCGTGCATAACATGTACGTAAAGGTCATAGAAAACCCATTAACACATGCTTCAGGAGGGTTCCAATCTAATAATAAGCTCATAGCACTAATAATAGCAGAGGGTCTGGTGAGGGGGTCTCCCATAATCCCCAAGGTAAATGATAATCGAATGACTCAGATGGAGCTATCTAGAAAGACCAATTAAACTAGTATGACTCTTCCCAAATAGAAGCCCCCAATCCCAATGGGAGTTTATATTATTATAAATCCACAAAGAAAAACCCAAATACGAGTCATATCGGAAATTCCTTTTTTTTCAAGCCATGTTCTACATAATATAAACAATACAAGCAAAATTATAAACCTCATTCACGCTCCGTAATATTTCCTACAAAAAACCATCATTCAAAGGGAGAATCAAGGAAAAGATAACCCAACATTATAAGATCAAAGGTAGCAAGAATTGATGTAGAGATTTCTTCTACTCAAATAGTAAATAAGATAGATCAGAAAGGAGGAGAGATCAATTCATGCAATTATAATTAAAAGTCATTTGGAAAACTCGTCTCTTTTTAGCATCTCTTTCAAGAAGGATTCAATATGTGTAAATACATGTTATATGATATCCGAGTCCAAACGCTATCTATTTAGTAAAACAAAAACACATCCACATTCCAAAAGAAACCCACATCTACAACATTCGAACAAAGTTAGAGATATTGATTTATCTAAATGCTAAAAGAAATAAATCATTAACGAGAGGGGTTAGAGCTTATCATGCTTGTTTTAAACGCTATATCTCATGGCCATGCCCGTGCAGACCCCTTCTCCCAAAGATTCCCAAAATTATTTCTCCACCAAACTCACGCTTCTCACCCACACGGTGTCCCAAATACCACGCAAAAGAAACAATAACCATTCCGGTAAACTGCATAGACACAGGCAAAGGTTTTTGAGTTTGGCCTCACTCCTGCCAATTCCATTTCTCGAAAAAACATCAGCGCCTCCTCAAAGTGCCCATTCTGTGTGAATCCCACAATCATTGCATTCCATGAAACCAAGTTTGGTCGAGGCATTTCCTGGAAGAGTTTACGAGCTTCATCAACAAACCCATTCTGAGCAAATTCCACAAGCATGGCATTCCATGAAACCACCTCTCTTTGAGGCATTTCCTGAAAAAGCTTGAGGGCTTTATCAACAAACCCCTTTTGTACGAAACCTGTTATCATCGCATTCCAAGACACAACATTTGATTGAGGCATTTTCTTAAACAGCTGCAAAGCTTCATCGACATATCCATTCTGTGTAAACCCTGTAATCATCAGAGTCCATGAGCAGACATCTCGTTCAGACATTTTGTCAAACACTTTCCGAGCATCTACCAGGCTTCCGCACTTGACATACATGTTTATCAACGTATTTTCCACAAGCCTGCCTTTTATAATACCCGTCTGAGTCATGCGAGCGTGGATTCATTTTCCATGAAAAAAAATTCCTCCATTAACATTTTTACTAACAATAAACTTGGAGCGCACAAGCAGAACGACATATCCAACAACGCAAACAGGGATGAAAACAAAGGAACATTATATATTTTCCTACTACAGATACCCAAGTATTCCGACAATAAAATGACCAAAAGAAAAAGGAAAATAGTCCAGGCGTATAACCCTACAGGCTCTGAACATATGAACCGGTTAAATTTAATCATCTTCGACCACTCAGGAAGGAAACAAACCAACAAATAACACCCACATCCCGTCTCGGAAGTAAGAGAAGAAAACGAATTTTTCAGGCCATAATACAAGTTCAAGGATAAGTAATCCTTCCAAACATCACAGCTAATGTTCATACGATGCATCCAAAAGAAGACAACCCAGACCACTTTCTCGCTCCTTTTCCCCCTAAAACGCATCAGAGACAAATGTAAAGCCACGTCCATATTTTGTGTTAACAGGCCCTCACCCACGGGCAGAGCAGAAGGAAAAAGGCACGCGAGGAAGGAGAGATTGGATTCGCGTGTACAGGAGAAGGGACAGATCTGCAAGATTTTGCAACAGCTTGATCTCCACTTTGTGGTCGCGTGCAACCAACATCGTGATCAACACCAACGGTTCCTTGGGCTCGCCACCAGTAGCACCGCCGCACTCACTCTCTCTCTCGGCCACCGATTTTCTACGAGATAAGTTTACTTCTCTACCTGTAATGCTGCATATCACCAAAAACTTCCTCACGGCACTTTCCGAGGAGAATTTTAGTTCTGCGCTCCAATGAAGCCGCCTGGAGTATAGCACGATTTTTGGAGACCCACACCCACCCTCGCAACGTCAAAGCGACAGACCTTCATTGCACCATCAATGAATCCACTATCCGTAACACGCCAAGGAGGAGCAGGTCAAAATGAGGTGATAGGGTATAAATTATGGTAGGTTGGTGACAAGTTAGTATGTTTGAAAAATGAAGATAGTTGGTGGAGGCGCCCAACCACACACCACTTGCCAAAAAGAACAAAACAACACCCTCCCACTTCAACAGCTTCTCCTTCATGCCGTGCAAGCCGCAGAAAGGAACCTCATGCCCAGTGTGGCATTACGTAACCATAACCTATGATGTGAAAAATGACATCCATGGTAATGATTAAAACCCGTGAAGCATCAACCATAGAGTAAAGTGTGATGAGAGACTAAAATGTTTTGATTGATGTTCGATGCAAAGGATGCATGACAATTGAATTGTTAACTTAACAAAAATGATTGGAAATGTTCCCATTTTGAGTCGCATTTACCTTAGAGAAGGCTTGTTAAAGGTGTATGGTAGGACGAGACACTATAGTTACATAAAAATATTTAAAATAATTAGTGAAGGTCCTAAAATAGTAAATTGATGGTTTTGGCTTGAGTTACTCGATTGTTGTAAGTTTTCTCACTTTGCATTATTTTTCTCCTAAAACACTATATTTGGTCTATTGGTGATGAATATAATTATATTTTTATGAAATTGGACATTTTTAAAAATCCCCTCTTGTCAAAAAAATATATTAACAATTAGGTATTATTTTGATGTTTTAGGTCATATTAAATTCAATCACACATTTATGTTTAGATCATTTCATTTTAAGCATCACTAATTCTCTTTAAAACACTACATAAAATATAAATAATCTAATTAAATTATTTGTGAAAGACTTAAATAGCTAACACAAATATCTTATTTGGTTGTGGATTCTTCAATGGTAAGAATTGTGAGAAAAGATAAATTGTAAAGTATTACATATTTAAAATGGGTTTCTAACGTGAAGTCAAGACATCAAAAGTAGTTTATTACATTCAATTTGTAATTAGGTTGATCTAAAATTGATAACATCTACAAGAAGAGGGTGTTTTACAAGGAATTACATTTTATAAAATGTATTCCAAATTCTATTAAACTAGTGGAATTTAGGTAAACAGACATAAATTAATAATCTTAAAAATTGCAAGTGGAAGTCTTTAAATATTTAAAGGAAAACTATATTTATAATTAATCATTTGTATTAATACTCTAATAATAAGACTTTTACTAAATAAAAATGACTTAAAATGTATTAAAAAAATTATGAATTATCTTGTATCATTTTACTTGTTAATATAATATAAGATTTTATTTACCAAAATACATTGCATTTCTAAAATACTTCCCAATAAGGACAGAGATTTTAGAGTGTAAATAGATTATCTCCACATTGTTGAGACTTGTGACACTATTGATTAACTAGTTAACAAGTATTGTTCTGAAGTTCGCTGTTTTTATCTTCGTTCGTCAATAAATTCAATTCTTCTATGTCATAGGTGATTCAGAATATTGATATTAGTTTGATAAATTACTTTAAGAATTTACAATGATCACAACAACGAAAATGTGTTCTATTCAACGATGAATTCCTAAATGTTACGTATTTGACTTCAATTAAATGTGAGCCAATTACAACAGTTCCATTAACTTATGGTCGAACTTGCCATCGTCTATAAAAGAAAGTGTCGAGGCCATCGGAACATAAAATATTATATCAATTTCGTATCTGATAAGCAGTTACACTGAACTGAAACTGAAGGAGGATGGAGATTTTTTTCCTTGCAATTTCATGCCTGCTAGTTTTAAGCTTTCCTCACCATCTATACGGATCAGAAGCAGCAACATCTAGTCTGGGTCAGTAGTACATTTCTTCCAGCTTGTTTTGCTTAAAAGAAATATTTGCCAAGTCTGTTAGAGAGATTAGACGGTTTGCAAGCTGCAACTATACATGTTATGTTAAGCTACTATCATTAGATTTATGGACTGTCTGTGTGGTTGACTATTGGAGCATCACAATAGGAGTAAGACCGAATTTTGTTTTAAAATGTATTCCGTCATTGATCTGTGATTAATGTTTGCAGAGTACCCATATTCGTTTATGACAGTAGATGCTGAAAAGGCAGCTGCAAGAGAATATGATTACATCATCGTTGGGGGAGGTACTGCAGGGTGTCCTCTCGCAGCGACTCTGTCACAGCATTACTCTGTTTTGGTATTAGAAAGGGGAGATTCTCCTTATGGAAATCCCGACGTTGAGGACTCGAGTGGTTATTTCAAGATTTTGTTGGATGCCGATAATTTCCCTTATGTGGCTCAGAGATTTGTCTTAGAAGATGGAGTTGAGTCGGTAAGGGCCAGAGTTCTTGGCGGGGGAACAGCAATCAACGGTGGCTTCTACAGCAGGGCGAGCCAGGAATATATTCGGAAGATGGAATGGGATGAGAAACTTGTAAATGAGTCGTATGAATGGGTAGAGAAGTTGACTGCCTTCAAACCAGACAACATTTCTCGCTGGAATTCTGCTATCAAGGATGGTCTTTTGGAAGCCGGAGTGCTTCCTTACAATGGATATACTTTGGATCATCTGGAGGGCACCAAGATCAGTGCTTCGATTTTTGACAACAATGGAAAGAGACATTCAGCAGCAGACCTTCTCCAATATGCAAATCCAGATAACATTGTAGTTCTTCTCAATGCTACTGTCACCAGAATCCTCTTCGAAATGGCATCAGGTACAAATACATGTTCTTCCATATTCTAGTTTTTTCTTGTTATTTGCCTATAATTAATACATAGAAAGAATATATAAATGTTTTGATAGTAAATCATCTTTTAAAATTTCTTTTCCACATGAACTAGCCTAGCTTTATTATCTGCTACACTTGTTTTAATATTTTCATTTATATTACATGTGGAGGCTTAAATTTTTCGAAGAACCAATTTACCTCTTCAATTCTTATTTTGTAATTCTTGTGATGACGCATCTTATGAATAAAAATAAAAATAGGTTGCGCGAATTACAATATTTGACATGATATTTTGTTGTAGGAAAGCTGAAGGCTAAAGGTGTGGAGTTCATCAATGGTGTTGATAGCCTCCTTACCAAGTATTAATTAATCAATCATCACATACAAGTGAGGTAATTTTGTCAGCAGGAGCCATAGGCAGCCCTCAACTTCTCCTTTTAAGTGGAATTGGTCCATCACAACAACTTAAGGAATTGAATATTACCGTACTTTTAGATTTACCTTTGGTAGGAAAAGAGATTCAAGATCCACCACTTACAACTGCCACTCTTGAATCTTCCAAACCACTTGAATTTAGCAAAGTGCAAGTAGTGGGCATCGTAGACAATTCACAAATCTACATTGAGTCTAGCAGCTATGTCCAACAAAATAGTGCCTTAGATTTTCAATATTTTGGACTTATTTTTAATAAAGTAGCATTCCCTTTATCAAGAGGCATGCTTCGACTCAGAAGCACAAATCCATTAGATAGTCCCTCGCCCGATACAATTATTTTTCTCATCCTTATGATCTACAAGAGTGTATCCTTGGTGTGAAGCTAATGGCTAATCTTACCATGGCACGTTCCATTCAAGAATTTGCATTTATTGGAAATGGAAACTCAAGTATGTTACGATTCCTTCAGCCATTTTTACCACAAGATCAATCAAAAGATGAAGCCTTTGCTAAATTTTGTAAAGATACTGTACAGACAAGTTTGCATTTCCATGGAGGGTGTCAAGTTGATTTAGTTGTCAATAAAAGGTATCAAGTAAAAGGTGTTAATAATCTAAGGGTTGTGGACAATTCAATTTTTAAGGACACGCCTGGGACCAATCCACAAGCCACTACCATGATGCTTGGAAGGTATTTATTTGTTTTTGCTACAACTAAATTTTTATTTACCAATTGTTCAAGTTTACATTTTAATAATAAATGATTATGGTGTTTTCTACTTGTATGCGGTAGTATGTAGGACTTCGTATCCTTGAAGAGAATACAAACACTTGATAATAGTGCATCTCTTCCTATCAATAAAATCATTTTCCTAGTTATATCATGTATTTATGTAATCATTTTCCCACATATATAATGTATTCATATGATATAAGTACTATGGTTGAACAAATTTCTACATAATGTTTTTCATTTTGAAAATATTATTTTTGGGGATGTCTTGGATGCACATCGATTGCCCAAAACCTTTATATCTTCGTCAAAATCAATGCCCCAATGGATTTCGTCAATTAAAAAATGTGAGTTATCATGTAAGATGATTGTTTATTTTTGGTTATAGATTCAATCCTCTTTTCTTCGTGATATTGAAGGTTGAATTAATAAAATAAATTATAACAATGATGTCTAGCATATAGTTATTATATGATTTTATGGTCACCTCAATCATATTGAATTGATACTAGTATAGGTGTATGATATGATCTACCTTTGGAATAAGTTTAACATATGGTGTCAAGTTGAAAATGATTTACAATGAATAATTTATAGAATGATTGTATGCACATCTTTTACATCAAGTTTCCATCATAAATTTGAAAATATTTCCAAGTTATATCCAAATTTAAAATGTATAAGTTACTTGATCAATAGAATATATAGCTATCTCATCAACATCTTTATTTACATTATTAAAGAAGAAAACTTGTTTTTGCATGCTTTTGTTGTAGCTATAAACAAAGCATTTTTCTTATGAGTATACCTTCTACAATCCAATCCTTCATGTAATCGTTCTAGATATTTATTACAATTATTGGAATCATGTCTATTCAAGTTTTACCTAGTGAATATGTTAGGTATGCACGATAAAGAATAAAAAAACTAATTGAAATGGAAAGGAAGAATAAACATAGATATGACATGTTTAAGTGTAATAAATGTTTCAAGATAGAAAAGTAAAGGAATATTTCTACACCCTTAACCCTAGGTCATATATAGAGATATGGATACCCAACTTGTAGCTAACATAATCTCTTATCATGTCATATCATATATATTTATTGTTTCATATGCTTAGTAGGTCAGCCTTGGTGCATTTCATAGAATAGTACAGTGTATATAGGAGTTAGAGGGTACTAGATGATCATATTGAGCACATGAGTCTTATTGTATGGAATAGAGGTTTCCCTCTCAATGTGGCTAAGTCATTATACTTGTATACTGTGATCATTTATCTATATTTTGGTGTTATTTCATGTTATATTCCTATTAATATTCAGATCTATCCAAGTAATATTAAGGTAAGTGATATCGAGATAACCGATCCGCTAGATTTATATCAAAACCCTAATTGTGAAGATTTAGTTATATCTACCAAACACTAGAAAAAAATTCTGCAATTGTTTAACTAAAGTGGTGAAATAAATCTAGTAAATTGCTCCTCAATTTTTAAGATCTATGGACTGTTCTTTTTTTGCAGTATACAGACATTTTAGTGTTTTTCATAAAAAAAATTCTAGAGGATATAATTTCTGGATGTTTTCTAAGTTTCCTATTTTTTTGGAAAGATTTTGAAATATTAGCTAGGTATTTTCCTTTGTATTTCTTTCTATTTGATTAATAGCGATATGAAACTTCGAGTCTTAAATTCCTACCCTAATCCTTGTATCCCAAGCCCCAAACCCTAAATCATCATAAGGATATAAACTAGAAGCAAAGGGAAGGGCCACACCACTAAAGGAATGAATTCAAATAACAAACAAATGGATTTGGAATCTTCACATTTAAGAGTATTAGAGGTATTTAGCCAATTTTAAGAAATTGTTAATAATATGCTGTGTAAGTAGAACTTCTACCATGATATTCAAACATTGAAAGATAAGCTTAAAGCACTAGGAGGTAACATGTAATAAATTGAAGGTAACCTTGACTAAGGTTTTCAATTAGTTAAGAGTGAAATTTGGTTAGGGTTCAAATCGATGGGACAAGAGATAATGAGTACATTTTCAAGCATGAAGATAGGAAAATTTCCCATTCAAATTACATGCCTTCTTGAATTAATGTGCACCCATATGCACATCAAACTAAGCAAGGAGGATCCTTTGCACAACCTAGTAGATCTTTTTTTACCCAAAGTGGCATAACATTATCCTAAAACTAAAAATTGTAGGTTTAATGGAAACAATCTAATCACTTAGATCTCCCAAATGGATTTTTATTTGCATCAAGTCTCATGCGGAAAAAGGTGGTAATGGAATCCTTATATCTAGAACTATAAAAATTTAATTGTTATCATTGGTTATGCACTCAAAAGAAGAATATTGATCTTAATGTCGATGGTTAGTTTTATTAAGGATCTGCAAATGTACTATAGTAGTAGTGAGGCTCAGAACTAATTTAACCAATTGGAAAATCTGCAACAAATAAGGTTAGTAAATTGTTACATTCAATAGTTCCAAATATTGTCATTTCATGTGGAAACAACTATAGATGACAATCATAATGATTTATTCATGGGTGGTCTCAAGGATCACATCCAACATGGGGTATGAATGTTTGATCCAATCAATGTTTCTAAGTCTATTATCATGGCATGTAAGGAAGAAGGAAAATTTTGTTTCTAAGTAGATAAATAACATCACTACCATTATATATCTTATAAGCTCAGTACCATCATTCCATCAATGTACCAAGTTGACTCCACAAAAAATTGAAGTTAAATGAGAAAAAGTTCTATGTTATAATAGTGATAATAAATGGAGTAAATGAAATAAATATGTTGAGAATAAATTATTCTACATTAAGTGGCCAAACCAGGAAGAATAATACAATGAAGAATATAGTCAAGAGGAAGATATTTCGACATCTCCGACCATTATATATCTTATCATGTAATTTTCATTATTAACACCCTACACATCCTTAAGTTAGTTTGGTTCGGGTCAAAGCATAATCTCAACCAATTATATATCTTATCATGTAATTTTCATTATTAACACCCTACACATCCTTTTGGTCAGTTAGTTTGGTTCATAAAGAAACAAAAGGGTCATGGTATTCATTAACATATGAATTAATCATAACTTCATCAATCATAATTAGGATTTAGGCTTAAATTGATTTTTTTATCTAGCTTTAGAGTTTTAGGTCATGGTGGTAAATGGTGGTAAAGTTAGTTATTCAAAAAATGGCTTAAGATTAATATATCTATGGGAGGTTACTAGTTAGAATTCCCCTTGTATGTCATTTCAATTTTGCACATAAACATTTTTTTAGGGGTCCAAAGGATTACTACACTTGGAGATATTGAGACGAAATCTTAAGATTTGTTCATGGGGTTCCATTTTGAAGGAAGGAATTTTGAGTCACCTAGGATGTAGGAAAAGCTTCATAATTTGTAAGTTATCATCAAATGCAAAAGCTACTGAAGAAGGGTACCAATGAGTTTGTGGCACACCTATGTTTCTCTAGAATATAAACCATCAAAAGGAACTATACCATTGTACAACAAATTACAAATAAAAATTTGGTTGTTTTTTTATATGCCAAAAGGGTTACCTCCCAAAAGAGATCATGATCATCCTATTTAGCTAATACTAGGAATCCAACCACCCAACATTCGACCTTATAGGTACCCTTATCTATAAAAGAGTGAGATTGAAAATATGGTACATGAGATGTTGGAAATAGGTATTACATGACACATTCAAAGTGCTTACTCTTCTCTATTGGTGATGGTAAGAAATAACAATGAAGGTTGGTGCATGTTTCTAGAATATATGGAGCTTAACAAATACATAGTGAAATAATAGTATCATGTTCTTGTCATTGAGGATTTTTTATATGAATTTCAATGTTTTGTTTATTTTACAAAGTTATATCTTCGATTGGGTTATACATAAAATTACAATTCATGATAAATATATTCATAAAAGAAAATTTAGGACACATCAAGGCTGTTATGAATTTATAATAATTCATTTTGGCCTTACAAATGCACCATATACTTAAAAGAGTTCAACGAATACAATATTTTTGATGTTTTGTGGAATTTCATCCTAGTATTCTTTAACGATATATTAATCTATACTACAACTTAGTAGGAACATTTACATAAAGTTAATAAGGTATTAGACACTCTTGTACAATAATACATGTATGCTAAACCCTCCTAGTCTTATTTTGGTGTAAGGGAGGTAGAATAATTGGCTCATATAATTTCTTATTAAGGTCGGGGTATTCTTAGGGATTATAGGTTATTATAACATATTTGTGAAGAATTATGGTGAATCAGAGCACCACTCATAAAAATATTAAGGATATAATATTTTCATTATAATGTGGAGGAAGATTGGGCATTTGAATCACTTAAGAAGGTCATGTGTACCACTCCAATTCTTGTTACCTTGTATTTCTCCAAAACCTTAATTGTTTAATGTGATGCTTCAGGGTGTGTCATAGGTGTTGTATTTATCAAATATGGACACCCCATTTCATTCGAGAGTCAAAAAAGGAATGGTAAGAACCTATGAAGACCAACTTATAAGAATAAAATGATGGCAATTCTTCATACATTGAAATAATGGAGACCAAATCTCATGGGTTGTCATTTCTAGGTAAATACATGTGATGACATCTTGAAGTACTTCTTAGATAAAATATTATCATTTAAAAACAAAAAAATTGAATCACTAAGATTTTATGATATGGATTTAAGATATTTTACAAAAAATGAAAATAAATATGGAAGATGATGCATTATCTAGGAGAAATGATTCCACATAATCCTTAATATGTCATTTTCATATTACAAGTAGATCGGGTAGATCAAGAAGATAGGAATAACAAAATGACACAAAAAACCACACTCTCATTTTAAATATCCAACAAAAATTGATAATTTCATAAAAACATTATATGGAAGCGGGGTGCATTTTAGTATAAGGACCAATTTTTCTTATGAAAAAAATCTAACCTTAAAATTCAAGTTCTCTCAAAGCTCCATGTTACTAAAGGTGGTGGCCATTATGGATTCCTTACAAATTTATATCATAATTAAGAAATATTTCTTCTTATAATGGTTGAAAGGTGGTGCCCAAAAATTATTGGTAGAATGCTTGTTGTGTCAGTGTAAAAAAGGGTGAAATTGTTAATTCTCCATGACTTTTCAAACCTCTATCTATTCCTAGTGAGAGGTGGGTAAATGCATCCATGGATTTCATCATAGGACTAAAAATCTAAATGAAAAAGTGTAATTACATTA
>CM031236.1:701266994-701390114 GCA_018340775.1 Taxus wallichiana var. yunnanensis | reverse complement strand
ATATATCATAATCTAATAACAATGCGCGCACTAACTTGCATGGGTAACTATCCTTAGTATGTCCTTCAACCTCATAATATATGTACCATATACCACTTCTGTTTAAGTGACTTGAGTTGGTAGAGAGCTTCCCCAACTACTTTACTATAGATGCAACCTATGATTCCAAGAATGGAATCACTATAGTATAAAAATTCCGGCCGCCTCAACGTGCGAGAGCTACTTCTAAGGACTTGCATGGATCCACATATGTCTTATGATATAAGGCACTTCGAACAAGATTAACAATCCTTCGACAAACAAATATTCATGTTGATTCAAATGTATATCATAGGAAAATATGGACAATTTTTTTAAAACACACGTCATACTACCTCTCGCTTTCAAATAATCCTTGCTTGATGTCCTTGAGTGTGTTGATGATTTTATGTTCAAAATCTTGAATGTAAAACTCAGCCAAAAACACAATATGTAAAACATTGTAGCCCATTATAGTCTAATGTGGGTCATACTTTTTGTACCAGATATTTACGCGCCCTTGAAGAGTAATGGAAAATTGACTTGATTTCTTATATGAATTTTTAATTCACTTAGCATGTCATAGTAGGTCACACTTGTGTATATGCTATGCTGCATCCTCAATACCCTATACTCTAATCAATTAAGAGATATATTAAAGAAAACTTAAGGTGTTGGTTGCATTGGTTTATGAGGTGGTGGCCCTTGCCCACAAGATCTAGAATCGGAACCTACACCAATATTTCCTCTAGGTGGTTGCTATTATAACGTCTTGATTTTTAGAAACTACTATGATAACCTCTTTTCGTTATGTTGCATTCAGTGGAAATGAGGATTATTATGTTAAGATATATCTTTTAATCTTAAAAAAATGTGTTACTGATCTGAACCCTTGCTTACTAGTAACTTTGTTTACGTGGGATGAAGGTCATTATAACTTGTGTTTTGCAAAGTGTGAAATTGCAGACTTGCTTTTGTATTTGATGAACTCATATTTTTGTTGACAACACACCTTGAATCAATTCCATTGATCCAAGGTATGTTTCGGCCTTCATTTTGGTCACTTTGTCGATTTAATTTCTAATTAGAACAAAGTCTGGAACTAGGGTGGTGATTGTTGTAAATTTTAAAGAACCTAGTTACAGGTATAATTACTCGGCACCATGCTGCCAATGGAAAGATTTGATTTCTTGAATACATACGAATTGTAACATCAGAAAGCGTAAGGCGAAGAAGAGGTATGATGCGAGAACAAGGTATATATATATATATACGCGTTGACTAACATCTTGAATTATACTTGGTTTTGAACGTAAGTCGGTAAAACCTACTTGGAACCTATTAAGTAAAATACTATGGGTTAAGTTCTAACCTATGACCTAATAACTATCCTAGGTGGATTTTAAATTAAAGGGGATGTAAATTATTACAAATCCTAATGATTTGCGACCTAGATGGAAACCTAACTATGGACAATGTAACCTAGACTATTGTTAGTCCTAAAAGGGGACCTAGGGATACATGTCAATGAAAGGATAAGGGAGGAAGGTTTAAACTTAATGAAGGACTTTAATTACAGTCCTTGAAGTTTTAAACGCCAAGTTTGGCGGGAGAAAAGAAGTTAGAAGGTTTCTAACTAGCAATACTGACTAAATTTGAAATCACATGCAAATTTGTTTAGAGGGACCTCGCCAAACTGAGTCGGTGGTGGCATGGGGAAAGAGGAAAAAGTAATGCATTCAATGCATTTATTGATCTTGGTTTTGACACCCACCCGCCTTGGAAAGAAGAAAGAGGAATTTTTTTGGGTAATTGTGTTCATTTTGGTTTTCTAGTTTTTACTTTGCAATTGTGGTTCTTTCGAGCTTGTAAATTTGTGATTCGGCCATTGTCGGTTCGACCACCTCCGAGTGGTTTCTGGGTCTGTGGAAACATGGAAGAAGTTAAGAGACCTGGTTTAATAACTTGTTGGAAGGAAGAAATTTGGGAGAAGCTTGGCTGTGATCTTCTACGAGCTAACCAGAAAATATACAGGCATGTTGGGCTCTTTTCTTTAAATAGTTTTGCTCTTTATTAAGCATCTTCATTAAAAGAACTTTGCTCTTATAATTGGGTGTTTTTGTAAAAATAAGATGTTGATATGTTAGATGTGATCTTTTACTTGAGTTGTCATTTGAAATCAAATGCGATTTGGGTAATTTTTGGATGCATACTGGAGAAAATGGGTGTTTTCTTGTTGAAATGGTAAATGAAACGAGTTTCCTCTCTGCTGTTTTGAATTCTGAAAGTAATGGGTAATTGGGTTTTATTGTCCATTATGGGTTGATCTTGTTGAAGGCGACAATGATGTGTAAACTATTTTCTATGTTTTGTGTGCACAAATGGTTATGAAAACCGTAAGAATGCTTGACAAGACTATTGTGTGAACTATTTTTCTTGTCATATTACAGCGTATGGTGGTGTGAATCCTCCCAGGGATAGTAAGATCATAGTAGCATCTTTACATTTGTTTGTTCTAGATCGATATGATGTTCTACCTGTTTGTTCTTGGTACTCATGTATGATTGTTTGGAAAGAAGTTCTTATCTAAATGGGAACATAGTAGTCTGTCTATAGAATGGACTGGGTAGAGCATACAATTTATATTTTGTTTCTTCGTTGAACTCAATGATATATATATATATATATATATATATATATATATATATATATATATATATATATATATATATAATCTGCAGATTTGAAATTCTTCATTGTTTTCATTGAAACAGAACCTGAGTAGATTTATTACTCTTGTGGTTGAAAAACGATTTCTTTAATTATTACGATGAAATTGTGATCATGTTGCCTTGTTGTACACTCTTACTTGTTTCATACCTGGATGGATATGTCTGTTTTGGTGAATAATTAATGGAAATGATTTTAATTGGAGGTTCCGTTGTTATTGATACTTGCGGTCAAATGCAAAATGAATTCTGGAATACTTCCTTGAATGGTAGTTAGTAAGTTATGAATACTGTAATAGTCTTGTATAGAAGGAATTACCCTATTGGAAATAGGTCTGCACTAAATAGTTGATACTCGGCTAAGCAATGAGAAGAGGTAATACAAATCTTCTTCCTTTCATTCGATTATTGACTTTAATTGTTCTCTCTCCTTGACTGTTACCGCTGATTGATTGTATCTCTTCTTGTTTAAATCATCTAGTTCGGTTGTGATTAAAAGAAAGAGATTATTGAGTGGGTAATCGGAAATAATACTTATTTTCTTTTCTTATCCAATTTGAATTTCTTGTTATCTGATATTGAATATATTTCCAACTGCCTTCGGCATAAGCAATTGCATTTTATCATTGTTTTTCCCCTTTCTGAATTGAAAGAGTACTATGCTGTTTGTTGAATTCTGGAAAGTAACACAAGTGTTGTCACGGTGTATGACTACCTTTCTCTTCTGCATTTGAATTGGATGAAATTAAATGAGTAGTATAAAGGTGAAGGATTTCTATTTAAATTTTTTAGTTAATTCTTTCTTTGAAGTCCCATCTATAATGAGGGAATGGAATTGATAGTAATTGCATTAGAACAACAATATAAATATATGTATCAGTTCTTACAGATGCTTTTGATCTGGAACTAATTAGAGAAAATACTCTCGGTAGTAATTGTCTAAATCTAGAATGAACTCTTGCGTTATTGGAAGAAAAGAGTAAGGAAATGGGAATACATTATTGCGTGTTTATTGTAATTATTGGGGAAAATTTTGTTAGTTAATCTTATTGTTTGATTGTGATGTTAATTATTGGGATTGGATTGTTAAATTGTTCATCCTTATCGTATTTAATTCATAGATGATGTCCATCTCAATTTTGAGATGTTTCATAAAAGTAGAGTTCTTTTATTGAGACAGTTAGTCAAGAGCACTTCATTTTATTGATAAGTGCTTAACATGCTCAGTTCAATGAACTGACCCATGCTAATAACTTTTGCAGATGGATTCCGGGTAATAATGAAGACATGTTGTTTTATGATGTTTCCTCTGATTATCTAAAGGATGGATTTTTTTTTAGATATTTTATCAATCTTTCCGAAGGAAATGGAAAAAGGAAAAGTTGTATTCTTCTTCTTTTGAGTTATCAATGTTGATTGGCATGAATGAAGTTCTGATTGTTCGGATTAGCAAAATGTATAAATTTTATTTAGAAGAAAGAAAGAAGGAAATGGTGTGTTGTTTTAATTGTTGTACAATTGTTGAACTGTTGAAATATGATTGAGAATATATTCTTCCTTGTTGGAATTATATATATTCAAATGATGGTTGTTAGATTTAAATGGACATAACGTCTATTCTTCACTTGAATGCAACTTCTAAGTTGGGATGTGAAAATGCTTTGTACTTAGGTCAATATGGATTTTTGTTAATCGACATTAGTAAAAGAGTATGATGCATATGAAGTCTTTATGAATGAAAGACAGAATTTAGAATCTAACTAATGAATGTAAAAGAAAGGACAAATGAAATTCTGTATTTGGATTTCGATAAAACTCCTTGGGATGTCTTACCCAAAGGATATTTAGGAGGAATTATATCGCCTCTTATCAAACCTTAGACTGATGTAAGGTAATTGTAAATAAATGAAAACATCTATATGAGGAATAGACCTCATTCATATGACTTCTAATAAAATGGAAACTTGAATTTATAATCAGTTGCGGATAAACTTAATTAAGCTTAGTAAATTAATTTTACTTTGCTAAGTTGTAGAGGACTGCAAGTCTCGAAGCTTTAATTAATGAACCAAGAAAGGAACATACAATCCTTCGGTATGGAGAAGTGAAAGTATATTAAATCATGAGACAATTCAAGTCATTTCGAGTTAGGCAACTATAATGATCTATGAGGCTAGAGGATCAGCAAGAATGCTGAAATTTGTTCTTAAATATTTAAGGGAGAATCTAATCAACTTTTAAATGGATATGAAAACCTCGATGGGAGGATCCCGTAGGATGTTGGCACACTCCAGCTGCAATAAGGTGTTGTTATGAAGGCTAGGCCTTCATAACAACACAATGTTGTAGCTAACATGTTACAACACCCTTCCGAATCAAATCATCAAGGTTTACATAAGCTTGGACTTGGCCTCGGTTTTACTTTGGACCGAGCTAGCAATATGACCTTGTATACGGAGCAACTCATGAGGACTAAAGGTAACTAGACATACACGGTTGACTAGAGTTGACGAGGTATGTCTGCATATCTTTAGTCATCACGAGTGCCTCTCTATACTCCTTCATACTGCTACCTCGGGTTTAAGTTCAACTTTGGACAAGAGGACTAACAGAAGTCAGAAAAGACCATTCTAGATAACAGATGAAGTGCGGTGAAGGATGTATTCCATTGATGTGTATAATGTCTAGGAATATGATCATGCTAAGCGTGTGAAAATATTTGGCCAAAGTATCGCAAGTTGCTGGTTGCGTTTTCCTAATCACCTGGTTTAAGAAGCAGGATTTCAGATGAATATCGGTAATAGATATTTAGATAGGCCTCTTAAATGGAACACTTCAATGACCGAAAACGTTAAAGAGAACCAAGTATACTTAGTATACAATGCATGGATTATCATGAAGGATCGGTAAGTAGCCGAGTCATGAGATGAGAGATCGATAAAACTCCAAGCCGTGAAATGGGAGATCGGTAGTTCTTCAAGTCATTACAACAATATGATATATGTTATATGATTGAATGACATTGAATGTGTGTTCCATATTATAAATATGTGAACAAAGAACATTGGTTTTAAAAGTATTGTGTGTTCTAAATTACATTATTTGGACAGAGAACAATTATTAAAACTTGGTCGTGTGTTCTGAATTACATAATTTAGAACAAAGAACGTTATATAAAAAAAAAAAATAAAATTTCCCTTGTTCTAATGTCTTAAAATGGGAATGTTACATCTTGGTATCAGAGCTGAAGGTTACAGCTCTTAGACCTAATGAGTCCACAATTTAATAAGGTTTACATTTTCTTGTTGAACAGAAAATGGTTAGAACAAGAGGGAACGCTGTGAACAACCCGTTACCGGGTGGAGAAGTAGCTACTACCCAAAAACTAGATGAAATCCTTGCTTACCTTGCTAGATACGAGAGATCGTTTGATTGTTTTGGAACAATAGGCAATGGGCAATGAGGAGGAGGAAGAAGATGCTGATATTAATGATCAGCCACCTCTTGTGGACAACACCAATGGAGGAAATCTCAGGTGTTGATAATAGTAACATGAATGTTCCTATTCAACCTGAAAATAAAAGGGCAAGATTAGTGGCTAAACTTACAAATGATATAAAGAGAATAAGTCCTCCAAAGTTTGATGGAACTACACTTGGGGATGGGGCTGAAAATTGGCTCA
Source organism: Taxus wallichiana var. yunnanensis (assembly GCA_018340775.1). Taxonomy (NCBI): domain Eukaryota; kingdom Viridiplantae; phylum Streptophyta; class Pinopsida; order Cupressales; family Taxaceae; genus Taxus; species Taxus wallichiana. The sequence continues at coordinate 701,383,685 of CM031236.1, read as the reverse complement.
GTGAAATAGAGAAGTACTCTGCAATAAGAAACTTCTCCGAGGAGACCAAAGCGATATGGGGAGCATATCAAGTTTATCATGAAGCATCATCATGGTGGGATAACCATAAGGTTGAGTTGAACATTTTCAAACAAACATAACTTGGGATCAATTTAAAAGTTACTTTAGGAAATGATGGCTACCTCAACTCTTTTTGATCAGAAAATGATTGAATTTCAGAACTTGTCTCAAGGAAGGATGATGGTGACAGAATATTGGGAAGGGTTTACTAAACTCCTTAAGTATGTACCGCAGTACCAAGCTGACGAGAAGTTCAGGATACGAAAGTTCATAATGGGACTGAATCCCATCATTGGTGGTGAGGTGGATGTCCACGGTCTGACCACTATGGAAGGAGTTTTTTGAAAATGCAATCATACAATAACAGAAATTAAGAGAAATATCTGCTCATAGGGAGGAGATTAGGAAGAAGATACCCAACTCTTCTTCATCTCTCGCACCTAAAAAGGGACCCTGGAAGAGGTTTGGTATGAATTTTTTTTTTTATGGATAAAAATAAGAAAACAGTAATGAACAAACCTGTTACTGGTATGTGAAGTGGCTTTGCAAAAATTAGTGGTAATGGACAAAAGTCCTATGGAAGCTAGAATGATAACTTCAAGGCCGAAAATAAATTTGAGACTAGGAAGGGGCCCGTCTGAGGTCATTTCAATGTGGAAAGGACCATTACGCGAGTCACTATCCTTTGAAGAAGGATGATCGTGATCAACAAAGACATGATACATGCTACGGTGGCTAACAAACAAGTTGAAAAGCAAGTCACACCCATAGTTCCGGTAAGTTATTCAAGACATCCGTAGTCATACTTTTTTGATACTCGGAGCTATTGAATGTTTTATATCTACTAAGCTAACAATGAAATTAAAGAGGAAAGATGAACGAATGGATAAGACATGGAAAATGCATTACGAGATAATGTTGTCCATACAGTTGACATGTGTCTTTTTGGGGAAATCCTTGACCTACCTAGTTTCTCCATAGAAGTTGACCTATATGTTACTCCTTTAGGGTCATATGATATAATTATAGGTGTTAATTGGTTGGCGGAACATAAGGTGAAGGTCGATTGTTATGAAAAATAGATTTGCTTGTTTTGATGACTTGTAGAAAGCAGCAGTCATTCAAGGTGTAAAGCGTGGGATTGCAGTTAGGAAACTAATAAGCTATGCAACTAAAAAGGGCTAAAAATAGAGGCTGCACTTTATATGCCGTAAGAATGACAAAAATTGCCAGGAAGATAATGATTTTATGGAAAAATACCGTTGTTAAGAGATTTCAGTGATGTATTTCTAGAGGAGTTACTAGGTCTTCCGCCCAAATGGGAGTTTGAATTTGTAATAGAGATCAAGCCAGGAACCAAACCCATATCTAAGGCACCCTACATAATGACCACCCTTGAGTTGGTGGAACTTAAGGCTCAGTTACAGGAACTTTTGTCAAAGGGTTGATAAGACCGAGTGTCTCACCATGGGGAGCGCCGATAATTTTTGTAAAGAAGAAGGATGACACACTTAGATTGTGCATTGATTATAGAATGTTGAATAAGGCAACCATTAAGAATCGATATCCACTTCCTAGGATTGACAATCTATTTGACTAGATGCGTGGAGCATCAGTTTATTCAAAAATAGATCTTCGATTTGGATATCATCAGCTGAGAATAAAAGAGGAAGATATTCATAAAACAACTTTTAGAACAAGATACAAACATTATGAATTCACAGTGTTGCCTTTTGGGTTGACGAATGCACCTCCTGCTTCATGAATTTGATGAATAATATTTTTCAAGAATACTTGGACAAGTTTGTGCTTGTATTCTTGGATGACATTCTTATATACTCCAAAAATGTCGAAGAGCATCAAGAGCATTTAAAGATAGTACTGGAAATCTTGAGGAAGAGAAGGTTGTATGGTAAATTGTCTAAATGTTCCTTTTATGATGCAGAAGTGCATTATTTGGGACATGTTATAAGCAAGAACGGGATAGTCAGTAGACCCTTCAAAGATCACAACTATAACTGAGTGGCCTATGCCTAAGAATGTGCATGAAGTAAGAAGCTTCATCACCTAGCTAGCAAGATATTATAGAAAATTCGTTAAGACTTTTCTAAGATTGCTGCACCAATCACTTCATTACAAAAGAAAGATAAGAATTTTTTTGGAATGAAAAATGTGAATCTACCTTTAAAATTTTAAAGGATCAGTTAACTACAACACCTATTTTGACTATACCTGACCCAAATGGAGATTTTACGGTTGTAATGGATGCATCTGGAGAGGGTCTTAGAGGCATTCTGTTACAAAATGACCATGTCATAGCATATGAAAGCAGAAATCTCAAGTTACATGAATAGAATTATGCTCCACATGACCTAGAGCTCACTACCATTGTTCATGCACTTCAAATGTGGAGGCATTACCTTCTTTGTAAGCCTTTTGAGCTAAAAATTGACCATCTGGGGTTGAAGTATATTTTTACTCAACCAAACCTGAATGCAAGACATCAAGATGGTTAGAATTTCTATCTCAGTATGATTTTGATATAAGCTACATTAAAGGAAAGGAAAATAGGGTAGCAGATGCTCTGAGTCGTAGGAAGCATATTTCTGCTCTTATAACATTAAGAACTTAGTTTAAAGATGAGGTGAAAGATGTCATGGAATTTGACTCTTATTTTCAGCAAGTTAAAACAACACTTTCTGTAGATCCGAAAGACGTGAAGTATAAAGGATTTCATTTTGATAATGAAGGAATTTTGAGGTTTGAAAACAAGGTATATATACCCTTGGCAAATGATTTAAGAAAGAAATTATTAGCTGAATTTCATAATTCACCTTTTTCTGGACACCCTGGCATTACGAAAATGCTTGCTGATATCAAGCAACAATATTTCTGGAAGGGAATGAAAAAGGATGTGATGGAATTTGTGACACACTGCTTGGAATGTCAGCGTGTTAAGGTGGAACATATGCATCCCGCCAGATTACTGTACCCCCACAACATTCCGCAGTATAAATGGCAAGTGATAACTATGGATTTCGTTCAAGGATTACCTATGTCTAGGAATAAACATGATATCATCCTAGTTGTTGTTGACAAACTAACCAAAGTGGCACACTTTATTGCTGGTAATCTAAAAGACGATTCACCAGTGTTAGCAAGAAGGTTTGTACATGAAATTTTCAGGTTACATGGAATACCCAGATTGATCATATCGGACAGAGATCCAAGAATGACATCAATATTTTAGCAAATGCTTAAAGCGGCCTTAGGAACTAAACTAAATTTCAGTTCTGCATATCATCCGGAAACGGATGGGCAGGATAAAAGAGTCAATCAAGTTTTAGAGGATATGTTAAGAATGTATCGTGCATGGACCAATAGTATGAATGGGAGGAATACCTTCCACTGGTTAAATTTTCCTATAATAATACATACCACGCCTCTTTAAAGATGACACCTTTTGAAGCATTGTATGGAAGAAAATGCAGAACCCCTGTTAGTTGGGACAACGTGGAGGATAGAGAGGTAATTGGGCTAGAAATCCTTACAGAAATGGAACAACAAATTAAAATGATTTGTGAACGTTTAAAGGAGTTTGCCAATAGGAAAAAGAGTTATGCAGACTTAAAGCGGGTTGATAGGAATTATAAACTTGGTGAGAAGGTATTTCTTCAGGTCAATCCGAAAAGAGTTCTATAACTTTTGGCAAGGCTGCCAAGTTATCACCTCGTTATGTGGGACCTTTTGAAATTGTTGAAATAATCAACCCTATAGCTTATCGTTTAGCTTTACCTCCTGCTTTATCACAAATGCATGATGTTTTCCATATTTCTTTGCTTAAGAAATACGTATCAAATTTATCACATGTGCTGAATTGGGATTCCTTGCAGGTCCAAGACCCAGGAATAATCATGGTTAAGCCCATTCGAGTGTTGGGAACTCACAATTGACTTAAGAAATTGCGAAGTGAATCAATGTAAGGTCCAGTGGGACCAGTTTAGCGAAGAAAGTGCAACTTGGGAGAATCTAAAGAAATGAGATCTGCTTTTCCATACTTGTTTGATTGAAATTGAATTCGAAAAACTGATAATTCTACCAAACATGGACAATTATTGGTCTATTTTACGGTTATCTTAAAACATTGTTTTAAAGATTTAAATTTTTTTCTGGTATGAACTTATGAATGGAAGGACGATAACTAAATTTTGTCCTAAAACTCTATGATTTGGCTAATTTGATCATCGGACGATGATTCTTTTAAGAAGGGAGGTATGTAACGTCTTGATTTTTAGAAGCTACTATGATAACCTCTTTTTGTGATGTTACAACTATGGAAATGAGGATTATTATGTTAAGATATATCTTTTAATCTTAAAAAATGTGTTACTGATATGAACCCTCACTTACTATAACTTTGTTTACGTGGGATGGAGGTCATTATAACTTGTGTTTCTGCAAAGTGTGAACTAACAGAGATTACTTTTGTATTTGATGAACTCATATTTTTGTTGACAGCACACCTTGAATCAATTCCAATGATCAAGGTATGCTTCAGCCTTCCTTTATTATAGTCTTGTCGATTTACTTTCTAATAAAATGAAGTCCTGATCCAGCCGGAGATTGTTAAAGAACCCGGTTATAGGTATAATTACTCGGCACCACGCTGCCAATGGAAAGATTTTTTCGAATACATAAAATTGCAAGAAAGCGTAGGTAGTATTTGATGCAGTGAACAAGGTATATATATATATATATATATATATATATATTTGTTCACTTCATCAAACCTCTTACTACCTTACGCTTTCAATGCGTAAGCGTAAGATTCTAAAGGGGTTGATATATATATATATATATATATATGTATAAGCATATATATACATGATGGATGGAACGTCCAATTATACTGGTTTTGAACGTAAGTCAGTAAAACCTACTGGAACCTATTAAGTAAAATACTACAATATGGGTTATATTTTAACCTATGACCTAAAATTATCCTATGAGGATTTTAAAATTAAAGGATGTAAATTATTACAAATCCTAATGATTTGCGACCTAGATGGAAACCTAACTATGGACAATGTAACCTAAACTATTGATAGTCCTAAAAGGGGACCTAGGGATACATGTCAATGAAAGGATAAGGAAGGTTTAAAATTAATAAAGGACTTAAATGTTGTCCTTGAAGTTTTAAACGCCAAGTTTGGCGGGAGAAAAGAAGTTAGAAGGTTTCTAACTAGCCATACAACTAAATTTGAAATCACATGCAAATTTGTTTAGAGGGACCTCCCAAAACCCGAGTCGGTGGTGGCGTGGGAAAGAGGAAAAAGTAATGCATTCAATGCATTTATTGATCTTGGTTTTGACACCTGCCCGCCTTGAAAAGAAGAAAGAGGATTTTTTTGGGTAATTGTGTTCATTTTGGTTTTCTAGTTTTTGCTCTGCAATCCGTGGTTCTTTCGAGCCTCAAATTTGTGATTCGGCCATTGTCGGTTCGACTACCTCCGAGTGGTTTTGGAGTCTCAGTGGAAACGTGGAAGAAGAAAGAGACCTGGTTGAATAACTTGTTGGAGGGAAGAAATTTGGGAGAAGCTCGGCTGTGATCTTCTACGAGCTAACCAAAAAATACAAGCATGTTAGGCTCTTTTCTTTAAATAGTTTTGCTCTTTATTAAGTGTCTTCATTAAAATAACTCTGCTCTTATAATTGGGTGTTTTTGTAAGAATAAGATGTTGATATGTTAGATGTGATCTTTTACTTGAGTTGTTTTGAAATCAAATGCGATTTGGGTAATTTTTGGATGCATACTGGAGAAAATGGGTGTTTTCTTGTTGAAATGGTAAATGAAACGAGTTTCCTCTCTATTGTTTTGAATTCTAAAAGTAATGGGTAATTGGGTTTTATTGTCCATTATGGGTTGATCTTGCTGAAGGCAACAATGATGTGCAAACTATTTTCTATGTTTTGTGTGTGCTAATGGTTATGAAAACCATAAGAATGCTTGACAAGACTATTGTGTGAACTGTTTTTCTTGTCATATTACAGTGTATGGTGGTGTGAATCCTCCCAGGGATAGTAAGATCATAGTAGCATCTTTACATTTGTTTGTTCTAGATCGATATGATGTTCTACCTGTTTGTTCTTGGTACTCATGTATGACTATTTGGAAAGAAGTTCTTATCTAAATGGGAACAGAGTAGTCTGTCTATAGAATGGACTGGGTAGAGCATACAATTTATATTTTGTTTCTTCGTTGAACTCAATGATATATATATATATATATATATATATATATAATCTGATTTAAAATTCTTCATTGTTTTCATTGAAACTGAACCTGAGTAGATTTCTTACTCTTGTGGTTGAAAAATGATTTCTTTAATTATTACGGTGAAATCGTGATCATGTTGCCTTGTTGTACACTCTTACTTGTTTCATACCGGATGGATATGTCCATTTTTGTGAATAATTAATGGAAATGATTTTAATTGAAGTTCCGTTGTTATTGATACTTGCGGGTCAGATGCAAAATGAATTCTGGAATACTTCCTTGAATGGTAGTTAGTAAGTTATGAATACTGTAATAGTCTAGTATAGAAGGAATTACCCTATTCGAAACAGTGTCCGCACTAAATAGTTGATACTCGCTAAGCAATGAGAAGAGGTAACACAAATCTTCTTCCTTTCATTCGATTATTGACTTTAATTGTTCTCTCTCGATTGTTATCACCTGATCAGATTGTATCTCTTTGTTTAAATCATCTAGTTCGGTTATGTGATTAAATGAAAGAGATTATTGAGTGGGTAACTGGAAGTAATACTTCTTTTCTTTTCTTATCCTATTTGAATTTCTTATCTAATATTGAATATATTTCCAACGCCTTCTAATAAGCAAAGCAATGTATTTTATCTCTTTTTTTCCCCTTTCTAAATTGAAAGAGTACTATGCCGATTGTTGAATTCTTGAAAGTAACACAAGTGTTGTCACGGTGTATGACTACCTTTCTCTTATGCATTTGAATTGGATGAAATTAAATGAGTAGTATAAAGGTGAAGGAGTTCTATTTAAAATTTTTAGTTAATTCTTTCTTTGAAGTCCCATCTATAATGAGGGAATGGAATTGATAGTAATTGCATTAGAACAACAATATAAATATATGTACCAGTTCTTACAGATGCTTTTGATCTGAACTAATTAGAGAAAATACTCTTGCAAAAGAATTGTCTAAATCTGGAATGAACTCTTGTGTTATTGGAAGAAAAGAGTAAGGAAATGGGAATACATTGTTGCATGTTTACTGTAATTATTGGGGAAAAAAGTTGTTATTTAATCTTATTGTCTTATTGTGATGTTAATTATTGGGATTGGATTGTTAAATTGTTCATCCTTATCGACATTTAATTTGTAGATGATGCCCATCTCATTTTCGAGACATTTCATAAAAGCATAGTTCTTTTATTGAGACAATTAGTCAAGAGCACTTCATTTTACTGATAATTGCTTAACATGTTCAATTTAATGAACCGACTTTGTATAATAACTTTTGCAGATAGATTCTGGGGGTAATAATGAAGACATGTTTTTTTTTGATGTTTCATTTGATTATCTAAAGGATGGATTTTTTTAGAGATTTTATCAATCTTTCCGAAGGAAATGGAAAAAGGAAAAGTTGTATTCTTCTTCTTTTGAGTTATCAATGTTGATTGGCATGAATGAAGTTCTGTTGTTCGGATTAGTGAAATGTATAAATTTTATCTAGAAGAACGAAAGAAGGAAATGGTGTGTTATTTTAATTGTTGTACAATTGTTGAACTGTTGAAATATGATTGAGAATATATTCTTACTCGTTGAAATTGTATTTATTCAAATGATGGTGTTAGATTTAAATGGACATAACGTCTATTCTTCACTTGAATGCAACTTCTAAGTTGGGATGTGAAAATGCTTAGTACTTAGGTCAATATGGATTTTTATTAATTGACATTAGTAAAAGAGTAAGATGCATATGAACTCTTTATGAATGAAATACGAATTTAGAATCTAACTAATGAATGTAAAAGAAGGGCAAATGAAATTCTGTATTCGGATTTCGATAAAACTCCTTGGGATGTCTTACCCAAAGGATATTTGGAAGGAGGAATCATACCGCCTCTTATCAAACCTTAGACTGATGTAAGGTAATTGTAAATAAATGAAAACATCTATATGAGGAATAGACCTCATTCAAATGACTTCTAATAAAATGAAACTTGAATTTATAATCAGTTGCAGATAAACTTAATTAAGCTTAGTAAATTAATTTTACTTTGCTAAGATATAGAGGACTGAAGTCCGAAGCTTTAATTAATGAACCAGAAAGGAACATACAATCCTTCGGTATGGAGAAGCAAAAGTTTATTAAATCACAAGAAAATTCAAGTCATTTCGAGATTAGGCAACTATAATGATCTATGAGGCTAGAGGATCAGCAAGAATGCTGAAATTTGTTCTTAAATATTTAAGGTAAGAATCTAATCAACTTTTAGCTGGATATGTAAACCTCGATGGGAGGATCCCATAGGATGTTGGCACACGCCAGCTGCAATAAGGTGTCTTCATGAAGGCTAGGCCTTCATGATGACACAATGTTGCAGCTGACATGTTACAACACCCTTCCGAATCAAATCATCAAGGTTTACATAAGCTTGGACTTGGCCTTAGTTTTACTTTGGACCGAGCTAGGAATATGACCTCATATACGGAGCAACTCACGAGGACTAAAGGTAACTAGACATACACGGTTGACTAGAGTCGATGAGGTATGTCTGCGTATCTTTAGTCATCACGAGTGCCTCTCTATACTCCTTCATACTGCTACCTCGGGTTTAAGTTCAACTTTGGACAAGAGGAATGACAAAAGTCAAAAAAGGCCATTCTAGATAATAGATGAAGTGTGGTGAAGGACGTATTCCATTGATGTGTATAACATCTAGGAATATGATCATGCTAAGTGTGTGAAAATATTTCTCCAAAGTATCGCAAGTCACTAGTTGCGTTATCCTAATCACCGGTTTAAGAAGCGGGATTTTAGATGAATATCAGTAATATATTTAGATAGGCCTCTTAAATGAAACACTTCAATAACCGAAAACGGTAAAGAGAACAAAGTATACTTGGTATACAATGCATGGATTATCATGAAGGATCGGTAAGTAGCCGAGTCATGAGATGAGAGATCAATGAAACTCCAAGCCATGAAATGGGAGATCGGTAGTTCTTCGAGTCATTACAATAGCATATGATATCTGTTATATGATTGAATGGAATTGAATGTGTGTTCCATATTATAAATATGTGAACAAATAACATTGGTTTTAAAAGTATTGTGTGTTCTAAATTACATTATTTGGACAGAGAACAATTATTAAAACTTGGTCGTGTGTTCTGAATTACATAATTTAGACAAAGAACGTTATATAAAAAAATTCCCTTGTTCTAATGTCTTAAAATTGGAATGATACAACTATCATGATCCTCTTGATCCTCCCACATTCCCTATTACAGTCAGAGACTAGTTGATGAATTTCCTTGCATCCCAGCCAGTAGTACTAAATTAGACACCCATGGTCGCAACACCCATGAAAGTTTTCCCAAGATCATGTGTCAACAATTTTTCCAGATGATGCTCCTAAAATCAACCCCGCAACCATACTCACAAATAGTTTCACCTACTACGCTACCATATGTATATTTGTTGTATGATACACTTTTAAATTCAACGTAAAATAATACTTACCCAACTTTTCTTTCTTACGTGTACTAGCCTACTTCTTAATAAGTATCTCGTGATCCATAACACCATGCACATGAGTTAGATTTCTTAGTGGGATTAGATGCGTGCCCACGGTCCTTAGTCTTTCCTATGACACACTCTCATCCAAAGCTAAAGGGGAACCTCTACCGAGCTTGCTTAAAGTTTGAGAGCCTAATGTTGTAGCTCCTCGTCTTCTAGAAGAGCTTCAAAATCATTACAAGCCATCATCCTCCACAACTCTAATGACTCCTCAATGTCCCACGCCCGTGTAATTTCCCTCTCATACATTTCATCATACTTGATTCATCTTTCCTTTCTTTTTATATCTACCACCGTGTCCGCCATCTTTCACCACACCCGATCTTTCCCTTACGTGTGGTGGGGGTTTAGATAGTGATGGGAATCCTCTCCAATTCTTGTTTTACCATCAAGATCTTGATTTCCAAAGGGATAATGCACAAATTTGATACTCTGGATCCCACCAAAATTCAAACTCAACTACCTCTCGACACAAGCAAGTAGAAATAACGTACTCCAAGGTATAATTACATAATACACCAACCCACTAGCGATCTATAGATCTATTGCAATATTCATCCACATCAAATAGAGTCTAGTAATCTTCCTGTATCCAAATCCTTGGCCTAGGTCCCAAAATCCACTTTGATGTGTACACTACCAACCACTCATATAACTCTATTGGGAAGAAGATGAAGAACATCTTATATAACTCATGATACAAGTTATCTTCACCCACTTCTATGCATTAAAATCAGGTCCAAAGCATATACCTCCGAGAAAACTTATGCTTTTTGTCTTCTATCCAACTTTCAATGTTATCCAAAGTTAATCGATATGCCATCCGCATGTAACATCCCGATGGACAACTTAAAAGATGTCTCAACAATGCAATAAAAAAGTATTATTTATTTTACCTACTTAAATGCTTTGTAAATTGTTACCTCATTCGAGAGAGATATGAATTCTAACTCAAGCATACAAAGCTACTAGGTCGCTCCTTTACACTTGCTTGTCAAGATGTTAGCATGCATATTCATAATAACCATTATCAAAGTAATCATTCAAGTATAGATCATTACATACATCATATCATGAAACACATATAACAAGAAAACATAACAGATCATATAAAAATCAATATCAATTGCACCATATAATCACCGTAATCGACATGTCAACAATCATAATCCATCTAACATAATACATTATAAAAATTCTTACATAACAAAAGTTGAATACATGTCTATCAATGTACTAAAACAATGAAACATGTGGAAGAATCAAAACCTATACCATAACTACATAACAAAGTGTATTGAACTATTACACAAAAACCTCGAGGCATTAGTGAATCCACACATGAGGATCATAACATCCCACAACACTTCCGTATAGCTCGACCTCGAGCCGGGTTTGTGCCCACACTCCCATAAATACGAGCCTCACTTCATCAAATTTTTGTACTCCATGGGCCCCAAGCATAATACCGTAACCAACCGAGTTGATTCAAATGTGGTGGTCACTCTAATACCAAATGTAACAAACCGTTACACCAAAACCTCGAGGCATTAGTGAATCCACACATGAGGATTGTAACACAAAGACTCTCGATTCAAACATGGTTGTGATCGGTCATGGTCGATACAAGAATGGCATAAAAATATGTATAGGGGTTGGGACTTACCTTTCACTATGCATGCGCTCTTCTAATAATAGGTGTGCCACAAATACACTTCTTGTATGCTTTCTTACAACAACTAATAATAGATTATCCTATAAATAAGTCTACTTTAATCATATTATTAGCCTTAATATGTGTGATCGATCTTCATGCCCATTATCCAAAAATAGCGTTTACTTGGCCACAAAGTCATCATGCTTTATCTCCTTGCTTGGTCGACACTCCATCCCACTTTTCTATTTTTAGCCTTGTATTCTAGAAAATCAGCTAAGTCTTGAGTTCTCGTACTTCGCTTTCAAGCCTTTTGTTCACCATTTCAACTAGTTCCCGTGCACATACACTCACCTCCCTTATGCCCATGTTCCTCTACGCTATCTTCATACTTAGCTATTTTATCATTCCAACATGTTAACATATTGTTTATCTTTCTAACATTCTAATGGGTGCTTCATGTGTAACATTTACTTAGCATGATATCTCCCAAAAACTCACTCTTAGCATGATATCACCCAAAAATTCACTCTTCACAAGATTTCAGGAGATTTTTGTATCCTTTACACTCTTATAGATTGGGTGCAAACTTTCCTTTACACACTTTTACATACTTTTACATACTAATACCCATTTTTATCTGATTTAGCATATACATGACTTTGAATATATTCTTTCTCTTCTTTTATAGGTTTATCCTTACAAGAAGTAATAATCACAGGATATAACAACACAATATAATGCATACGCTTCACCCTAGGGTCATTTTCCTTTCTTAGTATCCACGCTTCACTTGTGTACTATACACACTATTTGTTACACACTCTATAGGATTATAAGGTACACATATTCTATATACTTTATGTTATTGAGTATTCACTTAACAACATAAAGTGGGGGAAAATGTAGATAAAAAGTCACGTAATTAGGTAAATTTCTAGTCCCTAAAAGTATACTATTATTTATATAATTCATAAGGAAAAAAACTAGTGATTGACAACTATCTTTGGCCTCTTTTCTTTGTTTCTTGTTTTCTCTTTGGTCTTACACACCCTACAACCTAGTCTAAACTTTACTTCATTATATTTCATGCCTTCGACATTAATGTCTAGCCAGGATAAAAGCGCTTAGGTGCTCTTATCCTCCGGATTCCCTCGACCCTTTTTCACCATACTCACTCCTTTTGGGCCTCTTTTATCTTTTGGGAATCTCTTCCACTTATGGGTCAGTCTTCCAATTGAAAATTACAAAATTCAAACAACAATCATATCAATACATAGTTATGTGTTCAAAATAAAGGAACAAGCACTAATCATTACTATCATCATCTAAGATTGCATTCCAAAGGCACCTAAAAAACTCTAAAACATCCATCTAGTATCCATTCAAGGGACAAGGGATAACATACTCTTCATACACAACATAAGTAGGGGAAGTTCATTCTATTCCATCCGCACACTCTACTACATTACTACATTCTAGATAAAATGCTATTTAGTGGAATTTGCATAAGGGCATCCTAGGGTACAATTTCTACACACAAATCACAAGAACTACATGGAGTCCGAGATGTAGTGTAGTGCTCGGTCATAAGTTCACTCTCGGGTGAACTACATGAAGTATGAGATATAGGATAAAATATTTAGAGTATTCAGTGGTTCATAAGTGTGGGAGCTTGAGTAATCTCCCATTTGATCTTGAAAATATTTTTTTCCTTTTGTTGTCCATTTAAACATTGAATCTTTCTTGAGAACTAGAGTTATAGGCCTAACCAATCATGTAAAGTTATGAATAAACCTCCTAAAAAGTTGATCTTTCTAAGGAATGTTTGCGAGATCCTTCTTAGGAGTTTTTAAGGAGAGATACATGATGGTCATTTGAGATTATTTCTAGATCAATGGAAATACCATCCTTTGAAATAGTATGCCCTAAAAGCTTACCCCTATGAACTAAAAAGTTAGATTTCTTAGGATTAAGAGACAACCAAAATTATTTACATCTCTCAAATACTTTCTTAAGATGATTGATATGATATTTACCCTCTCTTGAGAAAATAGTGATATCATCCAAGTAAATAAGGATTAATTTATTGATATACCCTTCGAAAGTAATGTCCATTGTTATTTGAAATGTGTCACCTACATTTGATAAACCGAATGACATCTTTTTATATGCATATGTTACCCACTTGGTAGTGAATGCAATTTTGAACCGATACTCTTCTATGCGCTTGATTTGATTAAAACATGAGTAGCCATCAAGGATAGAAAATATTTCATCTCATGCTATTGTTTGATTTCTTTTTCTATAGAAGGTAGAGAGGATAGTGATCCTTTAATGAGGCTTTATTCAAATCCCTAAATTCCACACGAGTCCGATTTCTCCATTCTTCTTCATTTTTGGAACCAGATTTGTCACCCAAGTAGAGTATATGATAGAAAATATTATTTTTCCTCAATCAACTTGGATAAATCCTTCCTCACGAGGGGCTCTATCTTGGGGTTGATAGGTATTTTCCTTTTCCTTATTGGCTTGGAATTAAGATCAAGATCTATGGAATGCCGAGCAATGTTAGATTTAAAAGCCTTAAGATCTTCATAGCCCGTGTGAAGACAACATTAAAATTTTGACTTAAGGAGATAAAAGCTTGCTTTCTCATCTTCATCACATAATTTTCTAAGAAATAACTCTTTTCCATGTGCAATACTTGATTGGCTAGTAGTCCTCTTTCTTGTTTTTATGTTATTGTCTTCTCCTCAAATTCATCATCGAGAATCTGAAAATATGTTTAAGGACCAATCCTTTATGAAAATTGTTTGTTCTTAATTAAATGACTTGAGAATCATAGTTGTTATGTAAATCAAATTACATCTTTGAGGAGAATTAAACTTCATTATGGATAAAATGATAATTTGTTTTTAATTATAAATACCTTCCAACTAATTTCATTATTTGAAATTGATGGCCTAACCACTAACTTAACATGTTGCTAATTTCTTTGGATGAGGTCCTTAGCTGGTGAAAATTTTGATCCAAGGGCTGCCATCTGATATACTTATTTTTTCAATTTTATAGGCATCAATTTCATATTAATAACATCAAATATCTTTGAGAGATCCCAAAATATATGATTATAAGATTTTAAAAGCTTATTCTTAGTGGTACACTTCCATATCATTGGTGTATGACCAATTCTCTATCCCCAAAGATCTACAAGGCTTTCACTTTTATTTTCTTAGAAACAAGTAGACCATGAACCAATACCTCATATCCCGATATATTCTTAAAATATTCAAATTATAATTTGTGAGTAAAAAGAATTTCGATCCATTCAGAAATTAAAACTACACCTACCACGACTCCATTTCTACTCCTAGAACCATCAAAGAACATTTTCCATAATACAAAAGCATGGTCTTCTTGTTTAAGTGGTGTAGGGAAAGTAAATTATTATTCACGAATGTAGTAGCTTCTAAGTCTAGTTTCCACATATGTGTCATAATGGTCAAACTCATAGTGTTATTTTCCCCATTAATGCCTAATAAAATATAAGGAATTGAAGGAAGGATGATATGCTCTTCTGAAATTGAATTATGTTCTTGATATTCATGTATAAGATAATTATATTAGAGGGGAGGAGTAGGGTCATAAGACTCAACATGATAAGAAAATATAGGCTCATCTTGGATGGTAAATCTAGTACCATATCTAATTTTTAGGAGCATATGAGACCAATCCAAGGATAAGTAGCTAACTTATTTGGTAGTAAAACCTCTTGATAGGAAGATGGAAAATAAAGGAGGTAAGTCCATGAAAAAAACATCTCGAGTTACGGTTAAAATTTGACAAGCATGAAGGGTTAACTCAAGATTTTTTATCACTCCTAGGATGTTGATAATTGAGCCATTAAGTTGCAAAACACCCTTGGAAACAAGATTGTATTTAAGACCTAGGATATCAATAATATTTTTAAGCATTATATAAGTACTAGCCCCTGAGTCAATCATGCAATTATGAACCAAGTGTTTACCTACAATCAAAGACATATAAAAGGGTGGAGTATTCTAAACTTTTATTATGAGACAAGTTAACTGTAGTGTGACCTCTTTCAACAGTTGGATCAAATTGAGGGAGCTACTTGAGCCCTTCATGTAAGATATCACTCTGTGATGTACTTGTTAGGGCATCCCACATTGTCACATTCATGTTTGTATTATTCATCTGATCAATACTGTTAAAAGGAATTCTAGTGGATTTGTGCATTAGAGGAGTAATTCTATCTTTTCTTGATTGTTCCAATATTGGGATAGGTAGTTTTCTTTGGGAAACAAATTCTTTTACAAGGTTAGGTATGATAGAAACATCATGAAACATGTTATTGTTTGAATCTGCCCTAATATCCTTTTCCTTATGACGAGGATTTTACTTGATTATAAGAATATTCTCGGTTGAGTGTCCAATGCTCTCTTCTTAGACCTTGTATTATCAAAAACTTGATTCATTGCAAAAACTCATCAGCTCCAAAGAATAAGAGATTGGTCTCAGGATTAGCTTCTTGAGCTCCTTCTCGGATTGGGATTGGTTGTCTCAATCAAGGATTCATGTTGATTGGAAGGATTTTTAATCATAAAGTCCCAAGATTGTAATGCGTTTACATAAATGTACTATTTATGTGACTAATTGCATGGGTAAGCACCACTGCTTTTCTTATATCTTATTGTTCTACACTAGAACAAGTGCCTCTTGCTTCAACTAGTAGCAGGAAGTGGCTAGGTTGGAGTAATTGTTTATAGGGAAAGATGTGGATTTTGACCTTGCCATCTGTCATTTTGCTAATTTTTCCCATATATTTAATTTGGATATTGGTTTCTATAGGGCTGATAACATTGATTGAATCCTTTATTTAAAGATTGATTTTGATTTTGTCCTGGTAATTTCTATAAGATTAGGCTTATTGTTTCTCTAGGGATATAACTTTATTTGATAAATTTATAATTAAGGCCTTCATTTCATCATCATCCTTTTGTTTTTGGGAAAAATAGGATGTGGGGGGAGAAGATAAGGAACATTACTTAGGAATGGTAACAATGAAAGGCAATGAAGTTTGAGGAAATTTAGGAAACAAAGGCACAAATAATCTAGGGCTATTTTTCTAGCTTGTATCAAATAATTTTCAGCCCTAATTGCTATTGGATAAACATCATGTAATTGGAAAACACCCATAAATTGTAACATTATAATAATATCATAATTTTTATCTCTTAAGAAGTAAAGGAAAACACCTTATGGAATTGGTCTCAAGAGAATTGGAAATTTTTCCCATTTCTTCTAAAATTTGAAGTTGAAATCAGCCATAAGCTCATTAGAGGCCCTCTTGATTGTTGTTAACTCCTCTAATAAGGATATGTTGGCTACCTTATCCACAAAATATTGACATGAGGTTGTGTTAAGCTCATCCCAATTGTGAAGGGAAGCAAGTCTCAATATTTTGTACCATTGAAGTGTTTTTCCTTTGAGTGAGGAAGTAAGAAGCATTACTTTATCATCTGCAATATCATCTTCGTAACTAGATGAACAAAACACATATTGGTATTATATTGAATATAATCACTTGGGGTAGTGAGGCTTTCACCAATAAAGAAAGGAATAATTTTAAGTGCAACCACCGGTATATCATGTTGTGCATTGAGTACCAAGGGAATGACACCATTAAAACTGAAAAAGGGAAACTTTCTTTGTTGTGTTATGATGGAATGGGTATTAAAATTCTAGAAGAAAACAAGAAGGGCCTACCAGGAGGAGGAGTAAACATAGTCATGTTAGGAGGAGATGGTGATCTCTCAATTGTTCTACCTCTTCTTGTTCTCCTTGGTGACAACCGTTTGTAAGTAATCAAAAGGACCTTCTCTTGCGTTCTTGACCTTGTCTATATTATTTTCATGAAAATAGACACTTTATCTATTGAAACTAGTATATTTTAAAGTTGAAGTTTCCATATGTGTTGAAACAAGCCTCAAAAGGCTAAAAATTACCAAGTTACAAACCAAAACTTAATAATAATGAATATTAAGTCACAAATGAGTCCCACCAGTGTCTGTCACAAAACTGTTGGATCCCAAAATTACACCATTCCCTAAATGAAAATGAGAGAACAAATATTTTGAGGAAACATGTGATGATCTCTACAATATGGATCTTGCAAAAGTGAGATCAACCTTCGAGGTCAAATTCCTCTACCTACTCCTAATACTAAACCACTACTACAACCAAAAGAAAAACTATCTAATCCTAATCTAACAATCCAAGGGATAGGGTTAGAAGGAAATGCATGAAAGGGAAATCCCAAGCTAATGGGAGGTGATAACACCAAGAAAGAGGGGGAAATACACTCTTAATCGGGGAAAATGGGAGAAAATGAACAAAGTGAGGGCATATTAGAGTGTCACAAAGCAAAGAAACATTTAAACTTCCATTTTCACACAAAACACAATAGAAATAAACCTTTTAAAGTGATAAACACACACAACACACCTGTAATGAGTGAAGAGGAAATAAAATGCAATAGAACACAAGCCAAGGTAGGAAAACATGAATTTTATTACCTTATAAGGATGCACAGACCATTACACTGAAATAGGAAGGTAAAGACACATTACAAGAGTTTCAAATCGAGGCATGTAACTCAAAAACACTTGAGAAACACTTTGAATGAAGCCCTTATATTCTAAGAGGGTCCAAAGAACATGAAAGAGAGAGAGAAGGAAAAGAGAGAAACCTAGATTTCAAGCTCAAATTGCTAATAACATGCATTAATTATCTAAAAACAATGTTGGAAACCCTTACAAGGCCATTCCTTCATGTCGCTTTATTTGTACAAAAAGGAAGGAACAACATAATTCATCAATTCAAGTGGTTGAACTATCTCGTAACTTCATCATTAAATGACATGATTGTTTTTCCTCTATTTCACCTACCAAACCTTACCAAAATCTAAATCTAATGATCCAAATTGAAGGGATCAAGGATAACTTTCTAACGATATTGATATTTCATTACTTGGAGCTTTGAAGAAAGATATGGTTGATCAAATTTTTGTAGCTCGAAAGGAACGAGACAGAGCTCCTAGTAACACTTGGAAGCTTCGATTCATTGTGGTGATTGCCTTCACCTACGTGTAAATCACCACGTGTCCTTCTCATATTGACCAATGATTACTGTTGACCCACCTTGACCCATTATGGAATTGAAATTCAACTAGATATTTCTCATTATGTGATCTTGGAGTCCGCTAGATGCATCTACATGAGAAAGCACTAGAATCTTGATGAGTGCCCCCTCCTTTTCTTGATATTATGCCACGTGCCTCTACCTGATAGGTTACAAGGGTCATATCTTTAATTGTAGGTACAAGGGGTCAGGGATATTTTTAACCCTTGCAAGAGTGTAAGTTCTACATTTTGATCATTGACCTCCGATGAGATGACACATGTCCTAAGGTGGGTGATGGAGTTTTTCTTGAATCATGCATCTTTGTAGGAATGTGTAAATGCAAACTAATTCCTTAAATTTTATACCTGAGTGTCTTAATGACCTTTATGTTTCCAATATGAAATCGAGCCTCATACCTCTCGAAAGCATTTTGTAGTTCTATTTTGAATCTATGAACTGTAACCCTACATGCCAAATTTGGTTTCCTGTGGAGACGCCATGTGATTTTAGGTGGTGGAGTTTTGGAATTAGTTTACACATTTGCAAAATTTGTGAAAATGACTAATTTTTAGATAACTCCCTAAGCCTAATAAGGATTTCTATTGGGGCTTGGGGCTAGCTTGAAACTTTGTACCTGCAAAACTGCAAATTCACATAAAAGTCTTCTAAAGATATAAAAACATCTTAATATAAAATTCTTTTTGCAAGTTGTTAAAATAGCCATGTGGGATATTTTAGACAATAGGTACAAGAGCCAAATAAGAGTGATAAGGCCTTGAAGGACCTTACCATATGAGATGAAAATATTTCCTCCTTGATTTAGAAATCCTTAGATAAATGGAAGGTGCATGAAGATCTTTAAGGTAGGAGGTTCTAGACTTATTTGAAGAAGCTTATAAATGGTTAACCGAGGGAAGATAATATGTTTAGTTTGGGGTGATTGTTTGGCCCCTAAATTATTATACATTCTTGTAGCTAAGTCCTATATTTGGAAATAATAATAATAATTATTTATTCTTTGTTCTTTCCTATTATTTAGAGCATGCACATTTTGCGGAAGAAGAAGGTAAAGTTGCACACAAGATGTATAATAAGAAAAGGAAAAATCCACATGAAAATATATACCATAGAGATAAATTGAGACACATGAATATAATGGAAAAAGAGACACATGCAAATGATAGGCCTTGAAGAAAATTTACATGGGAGGGAAATTTTGGTACACCGATGATCAAATGGGATAAAAATAGAAAAGAAACTACAATTCTCAACGTATGCATGTTAAGGAAGAGAAGGTGGTGCTTGGAAAAATAATTGGATCTAAGAATAAATATTTTATGAATATCCCAAAAATATGAAAAAGGAGAGAACATCTATACGTGGTGGTACTTTATTACGTAAAAGAAAGACCTCCACGCATAGTAAAAAGATAGGATGTAGTGATATGTGATATAAATGTCACCTTTATGTAATAGTTAGTTGTTTAATATAGAACCCAAGATCTAATTATAACTCTTGTTTGAATAGTGAAGGGAAATTCCCCACTAGTATATACACCCCCTCGGGATCACTTTAAAGGATTATCACATTGAAGGGAACTGATGTGATCACCAACAATAGAATATGTATGAGAGATATGTTTTGATTTTGAATATTGAGTATTATGTAGTTATTCTCGGGTGAGTATGTGTTTATTGCTTATGTTTTTGTTGATTTAGTATGAATGTTTTTACTTTAATTATATTATTTATATACCCACTTCATACCAACATGCCAAATATGTTTCGGAATGGAACTATGGGTGGGTGCACTAAGGTTTTTCTTAGGCCGGTGCAAGGTAATGATTTTCTTTGTGCACGTCAAAGCGATGAAATTTTGTGTGCACTTTAACATGAGTTGGTGGTGAAACTAGATGTGAAACAACTACTTGAGGTTGATCTTAGTGTACCTCATAGTAAAATATTTGATGCTTCTACTCTCTTTGAATACTAATGATTTATTAGTCACTCCACTAAAAATTCTTTAAACTTTATCATGTTATCCAAAACCTACTTGATGATAGTACTATTGAATATGAGATTACACCTCAAACCAAGCATACTAATGACAATTCAAATCTTAATTTTTAGTACACGCTCTTGAAACATGATGCCATAAATTATACCCTAGAAGTTCACAATACTTACGATGTTGTCCCACCTTTACTATCTTATGATAATATGTTTGGTGTAATTATTGGAACTATTTTCACCATGGCCTCCTCACCGCTTATTGCCTCGATAAAATTGATATGGTATATGTGATTATCTTTGATATATTATACATCCCCACTTCACTACCTAACACCATATACAATTTGGTTTGGTTGACAACATTACTTCCCAAAATATATGTAATTTTACATTACTGCACTCTCTTGGGTACACTAAGAATGATTTCATTATTGATCCTTAGACACACATTGGGAATTTTGTACTCCCCCTTATAGTTGGCCTTGTTACCTTTTCTCTTACACTCTTAGTGGCCTCTTATCTTGCATAATGTGAAATGAATCTAGGTTATTGTTGGCTTCACACTTTTGTGGTCATACCTTCTATACTTCACCAATTTATAAAGTTCATTAATAATATTCAAGTGGTCATAATTAGGGGAATCTCATTCACATCTCTTCTATCATCACAACTTGGTTTACCACATATAATTATTATTCACAGTACTAGTACATTTATAGATTCATATACTACTTCTCAAGTTATATCCCCTCCTACCCCTATACATAGAGATTCTCTTTGGTCACATAGAAACATACTACTCGTTCATGAACACATTCAACATCTATTACATGTCACTAGTCTTCTTACTCTTGTTCTCGTTCTACACATCTTATGGATTCTACATATATCATAAGTGATCATGCTTCATCTCTTCCACTACTTGATGGGATTTCATCCCCTATAAATGTCACATGTGATATGCCTCTTCATGAAACCTTCATTAGATAAATATTATGCAATCCCCTTTCTTGTACATAATCATTTTCAAAATCTGTCAAAACATTCCAATAATAACATAACACAAAACATTCAAATATGAGAAAAATATAAAATAAGGACATATTCTAGTTTTCTTAGTGTTTTCATGTAAAACGTTTAGCATGAAAAATTCAATTTTCTTGTCATGACCTAGTCCTCATTCCTCATTTGAAAATCCCTCTCTGGTCAATGTAAACATGTCCTCCAACCAACTTAGTTATTGTGTTACCCTCATAATGGCTAGGAGGAATGTGATAATGTGATTTTCAAGTGTGTTTCATGTGTAAGGGATTTTATTCAAGTTTATTCATGAATATTTGGAGATCCATGAGAAGATAAGTGCTTTTGAGGCTCCAAAAGGGTTATTTTTAGCATATTTACACATAGTGAGCACCCTTTGAGAACAAATGGGGAAAAGATAAAGCACTAAAGACATGTGTGGTTGAGATATGTAGTCATTCAAGGTATTTTAGGAAAGTTCTATAAGAAAAATCAGGTTTAGGAACAAGTTATGTAATATTAGGCTATTCGTAGCATGGTATAAGGAAATGAAAGTGGTGAAAAAGCTACTTGGATTGTTTCGATATATCAGAGCCTCATGAGGAATTGAAAACAATAATATACTCATTAGAATGATAAGGTTGTATAATTCATTGTACAAATGTTTTCAAAGGATTCTAAGGAGAAATTTTTTAGATATGGGCATGATAGTGCAAATAAATACCTTAAATCCTTGTTAAGATTTAATTGAAGATTATGGGAGTTCCAAGGAGAGTTAGAAGATGATTAAAATTCCAAAGTGGATATAAATAGACATTCTATATGTTTCATAAGTTGAATTGGACAAAAATCATATTTTCCTCCAAAGTGGGAGTTGGACCTTCCGAGAACCGCCCGTGACCATAATTGAAAAGGGGAATAATTTTCAAAGAGGAAGAATAATAAGGTTTTTAAAATTGTGCAATTGGATTCATTTTTTCCACTAAAAATGATATAAGGTTGTCCTAAGAAATGCCAAGGGAAGAACTTTGGACAAGAAGACACTCTGTAGGCTATTTTTAACAGTGCAATGGTGACACCCAACTTCCAAAAGTGGAAAATGTGCACTTAGAGACCCATAATATCCTTTTTTTTAATTTTAAAAATTCAAAGGGGACATGGGGAAAATATAATGTTCCACCATGGGGGAGGCAGTCATTTCACCACTTAAGTTACAAACTAGGGTGTTAGGGAAGTGTTTTCAACCTCACAACCTCATGCCCCCTTCTCATGATGAGGCTACCCATGGCACATTTTTTCACCCCTGATGTACATTTTTCCCTTTTATCCCTTAATAAATGTGGTAAGGGACATGAGGGGGTTTGAGACCCATTTAGTAAGTTTAACCCCATGCTCTCATCTCATTTAACCCGGGTTAAACATGGTGAGTTAAAAGTGAGTTAGCTAGGTTTGTGAAGGAGGGGTGAGTATAATAGTCATAATTAGCCATTTAAAATTTTTAAAACACCCCATTTCTTTTAGTATGTTGTTATGCTGCCAAAATTTTTCAGAAACCCCCATTGTTGAAAACACACTTTTGTTCATAGCTCTCAAATCCTAGCTTCGTTTTCCATGAAACTTTGCCTGAAGCTTCCATTCTATAATTCCTTGAAAAATAAACAAACCATTTTTCCATTTATTCCCTCCATTTTTTTACAGCATCAAAATTAATATTCCAGCAAATAATTTTTCCTTTTCATATCCTTGGAGTTCTGTTGTTGAAAACACCTAAAAATTAGAGTACGAGACCACAATAAAACATAATCTAATAAAACTGATTTCAGATCAATTCAACACTCAGAAGGCACACTCATATTTTTAGTAAGTTCAAACCAAATCCATTCTAAAAATAATAAGTGTTGAAAATAAAAAACAATAATTTTAAAACTTCTGTGTAATTCCTCAAGTTTAGAACTCCACAAATTACAAAATGTGAAAATTGGGAAAACTATCTAAAAATAGAATTTGAGGGTGGGGTGTGGCTTACTAAAAATAATAAGTATCCATATCAAGTATATATTTCACACATGCCTCCATCTCTCCATTTCCTCATTGTCTCTAAACATCATTAAGATCAAGTTCACTAGTTTCAAATTAATATCCACTCTAACCACCCAAGAACCGAATCTTGGAGATAGTGATGTAGCACATATGGACCTGGAGGATTTGAAGACAAGGATGCTGAAAGAACCATGAATGTAATTCAGAGGACCAATAAATGGTATAAAAAGAAGAGGGTTTCAAGAATTGAAGGTGGTGAAACACTTGCATTTCCTAGAAATCTCCTCTCACTTCATCTCACAAGGTCTTTGATGAGGATGCAGGTTCATCTCATTCAAGAAAGAGAAAGAGGATGAAAGTTGATGATGTTGAAGTATCTCCTTTTGTGGAGGTCTGTAAGAGGTATAAGGTCAAAGAACACCCTATGAAATAACTTAAACCATGCAAGATTATTCCTTCTCGCCTCTCTAATAATTCGGTAGATCCAGTGTTCTTCTTTGAAGAACTCAAAATAACTCATCTCGGTCATGATTTGGTCCCTCACTAAGAACTTGAGATGCCTATTATCATTTCCACTCCTTCTGATCCCTTATCATGGATTAATGGATTCCTTGGAGAGGATTCAAGAATAATACAATAGGTGGTGGCACCCAACTTTCGGCCATCTTGAAGTAAATCAAGAAAAAAGAAATAAAAAGGCAAAAACCACCTCTCGGTTCTTGGAGATCTTCCACGAAGCCAATTGAGTTGAATTTTTATCAAATGAGACTTCTTCATCAAGTAGATGATTAACTCCATTTTTCTTATCCTTCTTTTTCCCTCTTTTTTCTCTCCCCCTTTCTAATTCCTCATTTTATGTAATCATGAATTTTTGTATTTTTCGCTAAATATCATACCCCATTAAGTCTATCTTGGATTAATGGGTACTTTCCCGATGTAGATTAATTTTTGATTGGATTATCTTGCTTAGTTTGATTGGTTGACTGTATAAACAATATGTTTAGTGTATAATCATGTTGGTTTCATTATTTGGAAGGTTATAATGATGACTTGGTTTATTGTGTAAGGTCACTTCTTAATTGATCTTATACTTATGTAGTTATTTACATTCTCGCAACTTTGTGCGAGTTAATTAATCTTACGATCCTGAATTGGTTTATTTCTTTTACAAGGACCCTTGTTGGCAAACAAAGGTATAAGTCAATAGGTCATAAACCCATACTTTATTTAAAATGTTATTTTAAAAAGCCTTTAAAAGGCATTTATGTTAATATTGACTAGTTCGTAATGATTATAAATTTTGTCTTAGTAGACAGAGAAATATGTGTTTGTGCGTACGGTAACACACACACACACACACATATTTTATATATAAGAAAAATATATATTGGCCAAGGTATATATATGTATACACACACACACACACATATCTATATAGATATATGCATATATTAATTAATGCTTGTGAATTATGTTTTAACATATGTGAAGACCTTAATAGGTCGAGCCATATTCAAATAACAATGTTATGTTGTAATGTTTAATGGGTTGGGGTTGGATATCTCGAGTAAGCCCCACTAGAGCTCAAACCAAGCTATGTGTTTGTTAACTACCACTTTGTGCCAATTTTGTATAAGTTAAAAATACATATTTTAATGCGCCAAAGAAGTGGAGTTAGGGTTTTGATGTTTAGGAAGATCCCTAACCATTAGATGGGGATAACCACCCAAATGGAGGGTTGTGATTGCGCGACATATTGGTGGATATGTCAAAGATGGCAGATGGTGGGTTGGTAAGGAATTGGCTAGGAAATTGGAAGGAATGTGTATAGTTTCATTTATTAAAATTTATGAGGCTTTGTAGCTTTGGGCGAAGCGAGAAGCTTCTCGAGAAGCCACCACCCAATCTAAGA
This sequence comes from Taxus wallichiana var. yunnanensis, assembly GCA_018340775.1. NCBI lineage: Eukaryota > Viridiplantae > Streptophyta > Pinopsida > Cupressales > Taxaceae > Taxus > Taxus wallichiana. Next base: position 701,357,939 of record CM031236.1, on the reverse strand, counting down.
GGTTATTTGGCCTCTCATTTTTGTTTTTCTCTTCTTTTTCCTCATCATGCGAGCTTTGCATGCAAGATTATCATGGCAATTTTTAGGCATATTGTTGGGACTTTGTATGTAAAATCTTAAATCCAGTTGTTTGTTGAGGAGATATATTGTGGAGTTATGGATTTTATTGAGTTCATGTGTCAAATCGAGGCTATTCTTTTATCTATTTTTGTTTGTGAGATTTGGAGTATTTCAAAGGAAAGAAGAAAAAAATCATCCTTCTTGAAGAATTTACAGGCATGGAACCATCTCTTTCTCATATTTATCATTTATAACATTAAGATATTTGAATGATAATGGAGGAAATCAAGTTTCTCTTCTGTTTTATCATTTTTGCCTTTATGGGTATGGTTAAATATTGTTTTGAAAACCATGGTTTGATTTCATATTGGCTTAGATGGCTATGTCTCTGTGTATGTATAATTATTGAATGTAAATATGTCTTTAGATTTGTGTACAAACCAAGCTATATACAAGTTATTAGTTTAAAGTCACATTTTATAGTGAATAAGATTTTGGGTATAACCTACTTTTGAACGAATGCTTGCATGTTTATGTGAGTGTTGAATAATAATTGGGTGTTGTTTTATTTGTAACTACTCATTTTTTTAGCAAAAAAATGTGTGTCATTCGATGGGGTAAGTGCATGGAAATGGGGGCCAAAAAGTGGACAAAAATATGTTTTTGGCCATTTTGGCCATAACACGCTCACGTTATGGCTCAATCACATTATAATGTGATAAAGAAAATATAGGGTCGCATTATAACACGAGTGCGTTATGGTTTGGTAAATCTGATCCATAACATGCTCGCATTATAACGCTCTCGCGTTCTGGTTGTTATGTGGCATATGTGCTTATGAGAGGGATATATTTACTAAAATAAATGGTTTAAGTATAAGTTTTTCTTTTATTAAGATTTAAGAAAAACTTATACTTTAAATTTATTTTAGTAAATATAAGAAGTTAGGGTCACTTTGCACCTTATGGAACTAGTCTCATAGCTCCATCTGTCATGGTTTAGAAGATAGTTTTTAAGATTCTAATATGGTCAGTACATATATATTTTTCATGATTTAAGCATTTAACTTAAAGATTTTAGGGTTTAAATTCTATAATCGATATCTGTTTTGTGAAAGAATATAGTCATTGATTAGGTTTTGAGGTCTTCTTGATTGGTTATTAACATTTGTAGGAGTTTTAGATGTGTCAAAACTATATATTTTAAACCTCACAACTCCCAAAGGTAAAGAATAATTACTCAAATATAAGAACTCATGTAATTCCTTATAACACATAATAAATCAAAACACATGTGTAAGTTTTTACCGATTCAAATAATCAAGATAATGGTCATCATGAGGCTTGTGAAGGATTTGAAACATCACGGGGAAAATGGGTGCAATTAGAAAAATCATGAAGTCTTCTTTACGGCTTCCTTCATTCTCTCAGTGTTATCCCTATCCCAAGAATTTCCTCTAGTGCTCTATTTTGGTCAAACTCTTCCTTGACTAGTTCAATTGGGTTTGTTTCCTCAACTAAGAAGCTTCAAATCTAGGCACATTTGAATCTATTCCTCTCTTACGATATATTATTATCATTCCATCATGTTCTTAGAAAACTAAACCACCTATTTCACTCATCTAGTTACTCAACATTCATCCAAAGACCCCTCTCACTTTCCTTTACAAAAATTACACTTGTATTACACAAGAGTAAGGTTCAATGGTCACTTCTTGGTTTTTCTACTCTGTAAAATATTTATGCAAGCTAAAAGCATCCCTAAACACCCTTCTCAATCTTAAGGAGGTATGACAAGTTTTTTTTAACATAACCTTCCTATAGCTTCGTATTCACTATCCACTCTTAGAACGACCTTCCCACTTTCTAGCCCTTCTTGGGTGTTATGTTGATTGCATCTTCAGCTATAAACACATACTAAACAAGTTGAGGGAATTGTTGTAGATAACAAAATTGGGTCACAACCCTCTAGGCCCCCTTCAACTAACATACCCTTACCATGACCCCTCTACACATTATTATTAATTTAACTACCCATATTAAGTTAATAATTCCCTCACCCCTCCACCTCACCTCTCCACCTCACCATGGACCCATTCCAAGCCTATTTATTAACCTAGACTAAGTCACCACTCCCCTTAACTAACTAGGACTCATTCTAACCCTAACATTCATTACCTATTATCCCTCCTACTAATTTCCCACTTCATTTAGCACCAACCCACACTCCTAGTCCATAAAAACTCTTGACCAATGCCAAAAAGGAGAGAAAGGTTATTTTTGGTAAATATTAATTTTTCTCCCTAATCGATGACGATTATTCCTCAACCGGCACCGGTCACCTAACCGCCATCGGTTTCCTTAAATAGGGAATTCCAACCCTTTACATAGGTTCCTCCATATTGGATTTTTGAGTTCTGGCATTCATAGCTCTTGCATCCAGGCATTCAAAAAAAGAACTCCCATTATTCATTAGCAATTAACTTGTTGCTCCAAAGCTTTAGATCATTTCACATAGGGTGACACTGAGCCTTCGTTGCTGTTGCAGTGGATTTGGACCCATTTATTCCCAAGCATCTACTAACAACCATCGTCTATCAACCTCTAATCTCTAGGTAAGTACTTTAATCTGGTTGTTAAGTTTCATTAGCTTCAGTATTAAATCATTTATTTTATAGATTGCTTCCCTCCCAGATACCTCCTACACCCACCTACCCAACAACCTGTTTGTTTGAACCTCTTTGTCCCCCTAACCACCTATTTTACCATCTTTGAGTCTTCACATAAATCCTAATACCTAGCCTAAGCCCTCCCAACTCTCTGTGAAATCACATAGATCTCCCAAACAACAAATTTAAAACTTTTTATCTAATTTCCCCTATTAGCGTTGGTCCCCAACCGGTGTTAGGCTATTACAGTGCCAAGACATCGGTCATCCAACCGATACCGGTCACTATGTTGGCTATTTTTTCCTTTTCATTATGGAATCCCATGGTCATTCATCACTTGAAACCTCTCTTTCATAGCTAACCTTTTCATGCTATGGTTTTGCATTCATAAAAGAGGCCTATACTCGATTATAGTCTTTTCCGTGACTTTAAGTACAAAAATAAAAGCAAAATATATGGGATAACCAAAAATTCACTCCTTCATTCAAACTTCTTACAAATATATGATTCCCTTAAAAGGACATCTATGTCTCTCCCTTGCTGGTATAAGTATACTACTCCCTTCAAGGATAACTATAAAAAGTTAGCCACTTATTGCACTTAGTCTATCCCTAAAACAAGACTAATTTGTATCTCTCAAATAAAATAATTTTGGAGCTTCCCACATTGATCACTTCACGAAGACCTTAAGGAGAACCTATTTATCCCAATATGGACTTCCTACATCGATCAGTCTATACATGCAAAAAACATAAACGAACTAAAAATCAAGAAAAATACAAACTTTTGGTCATGGACTTGCCTATTCTTGTTTTGGGTATCTTGCAGAAGGGGAAAACTATCCCACAACAAGGTTATGCTTAACGAACCACTCAGCCATACCTTGATTTATTTACTCCTATCTACTCAAGGGACGTGACGTGTATTCCACACATTGTGATCACACAACTTCTTTCAGAGACCTATCACTCATGCAGTGTATCTAGTGACTTACATTCAATAAGTCTAGGGGTATGACAATTATGGTCCTTACCAAATATGGGCATGACACTTCTTTTCGTTTCTTATCTATTTACTTGCTATTTTTTCAAAATGACAAGACCATCAAAACTAAATCAACTGTAACACCTTCATCTATACGTACGCCTAAATCACCTTGCTTATTACCTATTCAACATTTGACCTTGCATATTTTTAAACATGCCTTACCTAACCAACTCACCTACCCAATAAATTTACCTACCCAACCAACTTAACTACCCAACCTACCTTCTCAACTTACCTAACACAATCTCATTCTTCCCTGGTTTAACGGAGAACTACATCGACCCAAGGCCCCTTTCATAAGGGCTATGTAGATAACACTCCAAGGGCATGGGGCCCTCGAGGTTAGCTCGGCCACTCTTTTCCCCACCATTTCCCCCATAAAAAAACCTAGTTAGTTAGTTTTCATAAAAACAATAACTTAGAAATTAACACAAAACAAACCATACATCACCCATACACATCATCATTTACTTTCCATAATACCAATAACTTGGAAATTAAATCAAAACAAACATCAACCAAACCATGCCTACATCTAATTTCCATAACATCAATACATTGGAAATCCAAATCAAACTCAACCATGCCTACATAGCTAGTTTCCATAAAAATAATACCTTGGAAATAAAAACAACATCATCTCATATCACAACAACATCAACCAAACCATGCCTAATCATCTAGTTTCCATAACATCAATACATTGGAAATTAAACCATTTAATCAACTCATACATTACACCCATGCTTAAATCATCTAGTTTCCATGACATCAATATAATGGAAATGAAATGAAATCATACAACCATAACCAAACCATGCCTACATCTAGTTTCCATGACATCAATATAATGGAAATAAAATAAATCATTCACAACATACATCACCTAAACCATGCCTACACATCTAGTTTCCATGATAACAATACAATGGAAATGAAAACTAAACACAACATATATAAATACCATCATCTATCTATATACTGGAATGTCTATGTATCAATACACTAAATACATAGATATAAACAAGTATCTCAAAAAATCTCATGTACATCTTGCCTCTTGACCCAGGCCAATATATAGAAGTCAAAAATAAAAAAATACCCAGTATCTCCAAAATATGATCATCACTAAGAGGGCCTGACACTGTTATTGCTCTCTCTTGTGCCATCACCTGGCCTCTGTCTCCATACACTAGACACCTCCTGATGGTCCTGCCCATACGACCGATGGATCTCTAAACTGTTGGTACTCCGGGTCCATGAATTGGACCTCTCACTGACTACCTATTGGGCTCTATATGTGGCTTAGTTGGTAAAGGGGATACCACTCTCTATAAGTTGATCCTCATAATACCTAGCCTCAACCAAGACCTCCATGTACCTATCCATAGATATCACTTGTGGAGGTGCCATTGCTCTAATACCTATTTTTGGGCCCTATACTAGTAATAGTGGCCTTTGTCCCTATACATGTACCTGTCCTAATGGACTTGGTTCTTATACATATGCTCCATCATGTGTCCTAGGAGGTGAAGGAGGGGCAGCCACATGTCCCCACTACGACATGTGCATGTGCCACTGCCCGATTGCGTATGTAGGGTGGGCACTGTGCATGTAATGGAGTAACCTTAAACTATAGTCCTCCAACATGCCCCCCTTTTAGTCTATGCTGTGTAACCTCTAAGCGCCTGTAAGGTAGTCACTGTGCACTGAGCTATTGCTAGCTTCCACTGTAATTTCATGAATCGACCTTGTAATATAGTCACATGTCCCTGTAATATGTCCCTCTTAACAATAACAATAGCCAAATCAGGTTGTCCTGGCCTTGGAGGTGCTTCCTATAGCTGAGATATCCACCACTTCTTATAACCATTTGTATAGCCCACATCATCAATCTTTCTATTGGCAACTGGTCCTCCCCTGCCTTCTTTGGATCTCGCCAAATGTGGTGGAGATATTGGTCTCTCCTCATCATCCTGTGGTACTCCCAGAAGGGTGGAGGCACATCATGTTATATCCCAAAGTGATGTCTGACTCGGTCGACCAGTATCATTTCATGCTCTCTGCATCTACACCCATGTATCCATCGTACTAAATTTAAACCCAAAAAATCCCCCTCCATACCTCCAAGTGACAGATAACCAAGATATTACCTTTAAAAAATATCAACCAATGATAGGCCATCCAACACACTGTAATAAGTCACATTCCATGATGCCACATACACCCTCACATGTGCCCTTATCTAAATCCACCTCCCGAAGACTTCTCTATAGACTCCTCTGCACCAATCTTGTCATGGAATGCCTAGTGGAGATAGACATATTATATTCTCGTCGCACAACCGTGAAGAAGATAGGTGTAGCACAAACCAAATCACTGAATCCTCCTATATGCCCACAACTCCTGTATAATCGCACTAGGAAAGGCCGACGCATATGCAAAGTAGACCCTATCCTCAATCATGTCCTCCAATACTCCCATCAGTTCCCATGGAAATCTCCCACCCTCTGAGTCTGGGAGCACATAACAACCAATCCCCACCATCATCAACACCGCAAGTCAGGTCTCCTATGGATGTGTAACATACATATTGTCGTAGTTTGATTCTCACACTATGATAAGTCAAATATGTCATGGCCTCTCCAAATCAACCATAGGATCAAATGATTCATATAAAGAGATTTGATACAATGGCTCCCCAAAAATAGGTAGCCTCAGGATCCTATAGACATCCTCCAAAGTGATCATCATCTCCCTGGTAGGTAGGTGGAATGTGTTGGTTCTTTGGGTCCCATCTATCGATGAGGGTGACCATCATGTTATGATCTCAAACTATCTCGCTGTCTTGTCTTGTCTAATAGATCCTATCCCGACATTCTCATGTGATCCCACTTTTCCTCTCTGTGACTCTAGGTCTCATTTGCACTAATAGAGGCGGTAGTTTATCTCACATCGTTAGTTGTTGTCGTGCCTACATCATCAACATTCACACCATTTAATCATTTACCCTTGCCTACCTGGATCTACATTCTACTTTGCCTTATTATTTATTTGACCATAACTAGCCCAATACCTACCTACACCTTTCCTAGCCTACCCATCATTACCCAACTTGCACTTTGACATCCATTGTACTTAGCCTAAAAATCTAAACATTCTCTATTTCATCTACTTCTCCCTTCCCATGTTGACCTAACTTACATAAACCATATTGCGCCCATCCTACCCTAGTTACCTATACCTTCAATATGTCCATCCACCTTCTCATTTCTTCCTAACCACCCTTATATAGCGTAAACCCACCCTTACCTAGCCTAAACCCACCCATTCCTACCTTGGACACCCCTACTACCCCTTTTCCTACCTTGGACAACCCTACCCACCCTTACCCTACCTTTCACCCCCAAATAACCTTTTTTCACACTTAGTCACTTTTCAAAGTGACTAGTATCGATAATCTTGACCGATATCAGGTCCCCTTTTCCATCTGCCGACACCGGTCAACCTAAGACGCCAACCAATAGGTGACCAATGTTGGTTACTTGTTCGGACCTAGGTCTGAACCCCACATCCCCCACATTCCAAACATTAACAAAACAACCTAATCTACCCACCCAAACAACCCCAAATTTCCCCCAAATTCATTTTAACCCCTAATTAAACTAATTTCACCCTCCCCATACCCAATTTCACTCAATTTTAATAAAATTTGAAATCAAATTTCAACAACCAAAATTTTGATTTATTTTACCTTAATCTTCACAAAACACAATAAAGGGGCTTGAATCCTACCTCTACTCCATGCCGTCTCCGTGGTAGGATCTCTTGAATAGGAACATGACCTCCTCATACACCCTCTCCTTCCTTTTCCATGCCAAATTAAACCTCCCAACTCTCAATCAATCAACTTGATCGGGTTGATCTCACGGGCCCTCACACTCTACTCCTCCCATTGCTAATATCTCACCAACTCAACCTCCCGACCCTCCTTGTCGTTTTATTCCAAAACGCTCTCTCTCCGTCATTTTCACAAAGACAAAAGGCTCAAATGAGCCTTTTACACATAACTTTTATTTTTAACCCAAAATTTGGGCAACCGACGTAGGTTTGGTCGCTCCCACTAGGTGACCGATGTTAGTCATGCTTATTGGCATCGATTACCTCTCAACCGGTATCGGTCACCCTTCCTAAACCCTTTCAACCTTATTTGCCCAATTTTTAGCTACGAATAACCATTTTTACCGCCAACCTTAACCCAACCATACATGCTCACCTAATAGCCCTACCAGCCTAATTACCCCCTAAGTGTACTTAGGGGCACATTTACCTATACCTTGGCCTTATCCATGGCCTTTCCTATACACATACACACATACCAACCTCGCCCATTTGACACTGGAATTCACTTACTCATTTTACCTTGTGATGACACTACTCATGTTGTTTAGCCTACCAACCTTGCCTTGCCTTATGTCGTGATGTTTATCTTGACCAAAACAAACCTTTTGGTGCTTCAGAACACACCTATGTCAATTCCTACACCTTGCCTCGTTATGCTTCCAGATCACTTTCTATACCTTAGATACCTGGACCATATCAACTTTGTTTGGATAAACTATCCACGTTTGACAATGTAGCATTTGTGAGCTCTTCAGCCTAGTGCCTTATCACATTCTAGATGTGTGCGTGTGTTTGAGTGCCCCCACCTATTACCCACACTAATATCACCATTTCCTATACTCGCGCACCTTACCTTATTTTTCATCACCTACCACTTTATCAAACCCATCACTGATTTTTCCTACTCCTTCATCAGTTCTTGGTTTGAGGGGGATCACCTCCACCCATACCTAGGGAAACCACTTTCGTTTTTGTCATCATCACTTATCAATATAAGATACACGATAAAAAGTGGCAAATGTAGACACCCAAAATTGGGTCACAACCCTCTATGCCCCCTTCGACTAACATACCCATTACCATGACCCTCCACACATTATTAGTAATTTAACTACCCATATTAAGTTAATAATTCCCTTACCCCTCCACCTCACCTCTCAACGTCACCATGGACCTATTCTAAGCCTATTTATTAACCTGGACTAAGTCACCACTCCCCTTAATTAACTAGGACTCATTATAACCCTAACATTCATTACCTATTATCCCTCCTACCAATTTCCCACTTCATTTAGTGACAACCCACACTCCTAGTCCATAAAAAATCGTGAACAACACCAAAAATGGAGAGAAAAGGCTATTTTTGGTAAATATGACCTTTTCTCCCTAATTGACATTGGTTATTCCTCGGTCGATGTCGGTCACCTAACCATCATTGGTTTCCTTAAATAGGAAATTCTAACCCTTTACAAAGGTTCCTCCATCTTGGCTTTTTTAGTTATGTCATTCACAGCTCTTGCATAGGCATTCAAAACAAGATTCTGATGACCAACATAGTACTTGAGCACTCACATTCTTCATTAGTAATTAGCTTGTTACTCCGAGCTTGAGATCATTTCACATAAGGAGGAACTAGGCCTTCGTTAATTCTGCATTGGATATGGACCCATTTCTTCTCTAAGCATCTACAAACAACCATCATCTATCAACCTCCAATAGGTAAGGAATTTAATCTGCTTGTTAAGTTTTATTAGCTTCTTGTATTAAATCATTTATTTTCTAGATTTCTTCCCTCATGGATACCTCCTACACCCACCTACCCAAAAATATTCTCATTTGAACCTCTCTATCCCCTCTAAACACCTATTTTACCATTGCTGAGTCTTCACTTAAATCCTAACATCTAGCCTAAGGCCTCCCAACTCTCTATGCAATCATAAAGAGCTCCCAACTAGCCCATTTTAACCTTTTTATCTAATTTCCCCTCCGGAACCACTCCCACTGAACCGGCATCTACTATTACCAGTACCAACATCGGTCGTATAACCAATACTGGTCAATGTGTGCAGTAATTTCCCCCAGATCAGTGAGCCTATAACTCACTCAAAATCACCCAAAACCTTACCAAATCTCACCTAGACCTCCTTAACAACCTCTGCCACACCTTTTGGATTTAAATACATATTCAATATTTAGCTTAAATATAGTTTATTGTTAGTATATGAGATACCTAAATCATGTTACTACAATAGGACCTTTCACTTCTTGTTATTTCTTTGCATTAAATTATATATTGAAAGTGGATTGACAACCTTTCAAGGAAGCACTCAGCTTCCCCGGATCTAGCTTGCACTAGGTAGTCCACTAACCTATATTATTGACTCTATTTAGTGGTATTGTTTTGTATTGCAGGTAGTCCTTCCTAGCCAAAAGGAGCTCTTCATAATCAACTTGGTCTTCTACAACATGCACAACCTTCTTTGACTTCACAAGTATTCCTCCTCACCTTACCTTACACTATTTGTTTTATACGCAACATTGTGGTGAAACACCCATTAAGGGTTTATAGTTACATTGAGAGTTTTAGGTTTGACCTCCAAAGATAAATACCACTTCCTTCATTAAATTGGGCTAACAATTAGGTCTAGGTTTGTATTTATTATTTCTCTCCTAGAATTTCACTTACACCTCAACATGCACCCAATGAAACTTCCAATTTTCCTTTGAATCTCTAATAGACCTCCCTAACATCATATCTACTAATTTTCAAGCTTCAGCCCTAAACCCTAAACCCTAAGCCCTAAGCCCTAAGCCCTAAGCCATAAACTCTAAACCCTAAATCCTAAACCCTGAACCAAAAACCTAAAATCTAAATCCTAAACCTTATTTTTACCACCTTGAGCCTTTAAAACTAAACCCTAAACCCCAACCCTTAAACCACAGAACCCTAAACCCTAAACCCTAAACCTTAAACCCTAAGCCCTAAACCCTAAATCCCGAGCCACAGAGTCCTAAATCCCAAACCTTAAATTTTAAACCATGATCCCTAAGCCCTAAGCCCTAAACCCAAATCGCTAAACCATGAACCTTGAGCACCTGAACCCTAAACCCTAAACCCTAAACCACGAGCCCTAAACACTAAACCACGAACCCTAAAACCTAAACCATAAACCATAAACCTTGAGGCTTAAAACCTAAACCCTAAATCCGAGACCTAAACCCTAAAATATAAGCCCTAAATCTTAAACCCTTAACCTTAAACCCTAATCCCTGAACCATAAACCCTAAACCCTCAAACCTAAACCGTACACCCTAAACCCTAAACCCCAAACCACGAGGCTGAGTCCCAGAACCCTACACCCTAAATGCTATTTTTACCACCATAAACCACTGAACTCTAAACCCTAAACATAGAGCCCTAAACAATCTCAATCTCACTCTCACTCTCTTTTCCTCTCACACTCTCACTAACTCTTTCTTTATTTTGAATCAAACAAACTTTGGTTTTATTAACGACTCAACTAGGAGGGCATGACAACCACAAGGAAACTTGGAGATTGTTTAAAATCCCTCTAGTCTACAGTAGTGATTACAAATTGAAAAATCCACCACGATCTTTTGCACTTGAGGATCGTGAACCTCGTATATTTCCAGTAGGTCTCATGAGTGAGTTCATATTTTTAAATATCAATAGTAGGACCATATTTCCTAGTCTCATTCCTAAAACCATCATTGAGTCTGCTTATACAACTACCTTGTTTATAAGAGGTGGGACAAGTAACTAAATGGATATAGCATCTACCTTGTGCCTTACAATGCATATTACACATCTCTTCCAAACCTATTTCTCCCCACATATACTCTCACTCTTGAATGTCAATTTCTTTACACTTTGATACAAATTTCACATTTATCATATTTCCATGTATGGTATTATGCAAGCCGGATGACCCATTGGAAGCTAGAAAAAATAACCATCGAACATAAAAATTAATATAAAAGGAAATGTAAGAAACATAGAGAATATACCAACGCAGGTATAGGATCGTAACCAAATTTCTGTAGTATCCTATCCTTTGGAGAAAGATAAATATATTTTTCTACTAGAATGGTTAGAAAATTTTCTGAGGACTTCCTTAAGTGTTCAAAATAAGCATAGCAATATGGTAATGACTAAGAACACACAAGCGTTATCAATCACATAGTAAATATTTCTTGTTTAGTTACGAATGGGAGTCACCGGCCTATGGCTTAGTGACCTTCTATTCATTGATAATTCCTTCTATGATAAACCCATGAATGTTTTCAAAAGTGCCTTAAAAAGATAGGGGTAGTCATCAAGCCTAGTGAAGGGTGTGATGTGATTTCCAAAAAAACTTGAAATGCATATAGATTTAGAGGTCATAACATGAATTTACAAATATCTCTATCATTATAAATGGAAGCCAAGTAATGGTGTCTCCCTATATCCAAGGATTAAGGAGTAGTGGGAGTGCAGTGGCGGGATTGGACATTCGGGGATCATTGAGTGTCGAATCAAAATGTCTTTTCTCTATTCTTTGAATGAAACCTTCATTCTTGAAAAATTGCAACTGAAATAATTATTCAAAAGAGCATCAAAAACATTTCTTTGTACCAAATTTTTCTTAGATATCTGGCATTTCCCTCCTTCAAAATATCAATAGATGAAAGACATCAAATTGTGATGATTTTTTTTGAATTTTCTACCTACGAAGAAGATGAACCCTTTTCACTTGAATACTCTCTGTCAATACTAATAAGAATGGGTAAGACACATAACATTACAAGGAGTGAAATAATTCCCATACGATGGGAAAAAGAATATATATGTATTGGGGAACATTTATTTATACCGAATTGTTCTTAGATATATGGAATTTACCTCCTTCAAAATATCAACAGACGAAAGGCATCGAAAATTGATGTCTCTCTTTGAATTTTCTTCCTATGAAGAAGATGAACCCATTTTAGTTGAATACTCTTTGTCAATACTAATAAGAATGGGTAAGATAATAAATTACAATGAGTGAATGGGTAAACTTAAACCCTAAGCCCTAAACCTTGAGCCTTAAACCCTAAACCCTAATCCCTAACCCCTAACCCCTAACCCCTAACCCCGAGACTTAAACCCTAAACCCTAAACACGATGCCCTAAACCACGAACCCTAATCCTTAAACCTTAAACCATAATCCCTAAACCCTAAACCCTAAACCTTAAACATTGAGCATAAATCCTAAACCCTAAACCCTAAACCCTAAACCTTAAGCCCTAAATCCTAAACCCTAAATTCTAAACCTTAAAATATAAACCTTAAACCATGAGCCATAAAATCTAAATCTTGAGCCCTAAACCGTAAACCATAAACCCTAAAATGTACACCCTAAACTCTAAACCATAAAATCTCAACCCTAAACCCTAAACTCTAAACCCTAAACCCTAAACCCTAAATCCTAAATCCTAAACCCTATTTTTACTACCCAAAACCCTAAGCCCTAAACCATAAGCCATATAATATAAATCATAAACCTTGAACCACGAGCACTAACCCGTAAACCCTAAACCATGAGCCCTTAACCTAAACCATAATCCCTAAATCCTAAACAATAAACCCTAAACCCTCAACCACAAACCCTAAAAACTAAACCTTGAGCCCTAAAACCTAAACCCTAAACCTTAAATCCTAAGCCCTAAGCCCTAAAAACTAAACCCTAAAACTTGAAACCTTAAACCCGAAGCCTCAACCACTGAGCCTTAAAACCTAAATCCTAAACCCTAAATCCTAAGCCATAAACCCTAAGCCCTAATCCTAAGCCCTAAAACCTAAACCAAAAACCTTAAACCCTAATCCATTTACCCTAAACCACTGAGTCTTAAACCTTGAGCCTTAAAACTGAACCCCTAAACCCTAAACCCCAGAGCCTTAAACCATACACACTAAACCCTATACTCTAAACCCTAAAGCCCACCCTTAAACCTTAAACCCTAATTCACAAACCCTAAACCCTAAACCCTAAGCCTTAAATCCTAAAGCATAAAGCCTAAACCACCCGAGCCCTAAACCCTAAACCCTAAATCCTAAACCATGAGCCATAAACCTAAACCTTGAGCCCTAAACCGTAAACCGTAAACCCTCGACCCTCGGCCCTCGATCTTAAATTTTACACCCTAAACCCTAAACCCTAAACCATTAACCATAAACCCAAAGCCCTTAAATCTAAACCCTGATTTCTAAACCACGAGCCCTAAACCCTAAACCCTATTTTTACCACCTTGAACCCTAAACCCTAAACCCTAAACACTAAGCCCTAATCCTAATCCCTAAACCATGAGACCTAAACCTTAAAACCTAAACCACAGTCCCTAAATCCTAAAGCCTAAACATTGAGCCCTAAACCCTAACCCCTAAGCCCTAAAAAATATTTCTAAATATTCCTAAATTTCCTCCAACACTTCCAAGATTCTCTGACATCAACTCCAGATAATATATTTGTTGAACTCTCCCAGAGGGTGTTTGATTAGCTTAGGATGACCTTTTTAGGCCTTTAGAGGAAGTTATCTTCCATCAAGTCACACTAAAATCATCAATTGTCATATCCATAATCCTGCACGGTGAAACGAACTTAAAAAAAGCTTGTTAATAATTTATTTTGATCCAGGTTAAGAGTGGTATTGAGGTAGGTTGGCTAGAGGAATGATGCACAATTGACCAAGAAGCAAAAGGTGCATTCCTTCATAAAGTAGGTAATCATCCATAATATGATTTTACCATATTCTAAGACAAAATTAGGGATTCAACTCCATGCTCATGGGAAAATTCATGAGTCCATATATTTGATCATTTGTCGTTACCTTTTGGAGTTGTGATGTTTGTAAATTCTAATTTTGACACATTTAACACTCCTACAAATGTCAATAACCAATCCAAAAGGCCCCAAAACCTAAACAATGACTATATTCTTTCCCAAAATAGACATCAATTGTATAATTTAAACCCTAAAAGCTTGAAGGTTGAATGTTGAAATCCTGAAAAATACCTATGTATTGACCAAATTAGAATATGAAAAACTATCTTCTAAACCATGACAGATGGAGTTGTGAGACTAGTTCCATAAGGTGCAAAGTGACCCTAACTTCTTATATTTACTAAAATAAATTTAAAGTATAAGTTTTTATTTTATTAATCTTTATACTTTATTATAAGAAATAATAAAGTTTAAAGATTAATAAAAATAAAAACTTATACTTAAACCATTTATTTCAGTAAATATATCCCTCCCATAAACACATATGCCACCTGACGAAAACAAGAACACAATTATGTTACAACGTACTCATGTTTCATCTTCTATGGGTTTGGGAATCCCAAACCATAGGCTTGGATTTTCCTTGGATATCCCACCCTAAGGCTTGGACTGTGTAATCCGTGAATAAATATTTGTTTAACAAAAAACATCAAAATCTCACATGTACACCCAGATATCTTATGTGTTATAACATAGTATTCCAAAAAACAATACTACGACGTCAAGCTCGGTTTTACCTGAAAGGAACGATAAACAGATCGTACCAAGCCAAGAACACAGATGCTAATCAAACACCATGATCAATAAGATGAAAGCAATTCATTAGAAAAGCTTTACATAAAACCTTTACAAACAAATGAACAACAATATCATATATTATTATGGAACTCAATGCAATACATTGAGAATGGGCCTTTCTTAAATAGGAAAGGAATAATAATCTAAGAACCAATCAAGGTCGTAGATCAAGCCATAAATCAAGGAAATAACTAGTCATCAAAGAACTAGTCAAGACCATAGATTTAGGAGAGAACTAGACATCAAGGATCTAGTCAATACCATAGATCAAGGAAAGAACTATACCTAACAACTAGATAATATCTCCTAATATCTAAATAAGATAAAAGAAATATCCACACACATAAGTGGGTGAGGATAAATACAATAAAGGTAAATAAAGTACCTAGTGAACATGAGCTAAGGTAAATACCTACTCTAACACCCCCTCTCGAGTGAAGCTAGGTGCCAAAAGAGAAGTGGCATGTCCACAAAGTATGAGTCCCGATAACTAGGCCTAATGAGGTACTCATGTATAATAACGGGAAAAAGGGACACGCAAGGTACCCAAAACCATGCAACAAAGTAAAGAGAGTAAAGACCCAATCCAAGGCATCCCGAAGCTCGGCTCAAAAAAATCGTCAATGATGAAGAAGTTTGGTGTGCACCGTGGTGCGAATCCTTTGCTTTCGATCAGAAAACTCAAAAACAAGCGACACTTTGGGCTCCACCGAATAGCTCCATATAAGGAGACTATCAACGGAGTGATGTCAAAAGTGTAAAAAAACACCAAACATAATTCGATCAACCAATGCAAATAGGTGTGCCACGATCCAAGAACAATAACCAAAGCAACAAGGCAAAGACACAAACTCTAGAGTGTCACGATCCAAGAAAAGCCAAGGTAACAAGGCAAGGAAACGAAACTGAAGAAGCAAGATCAACACCACACCCTCCCATACTGTTGAATGGGTGGAGTGACGCTTAAAAATCTATATGATTTGTCAAAACAACTACTCAAACAACGTGAAAATAACACTTTAGGCTCCACCAAAATAGCTCCCCCATAAGAGAGACATTAACATGCCAAAATCGTCAAAAATACTGGATACAAAATCTCTCAACAAACAAGAGATACACTACACTGCTACTGTAAAAATGCTCAAAACAAGAAGCATCAAAATGCGAAGGTATAGAAAGTGGAGCAAGAGGCCGAATGGTGGATGAGGCACACTTGTAGAGTCCTCTCAATGAATGCCTATGTTGCCGCCACAAGTGATCAAATATCCACCCCAAATCAACACAGATGGATGAAGAAGATGCCTGCATATGACTTGGTGCAAAATGCACAATGGGTGCATGTAAAACAACATCGAGAATGTGTGTCGGTTTGATCATGTCGACAGACTGAAATATCAGGTTTCTCAAGCACGAGTGAAGATGTAGAACTCATGTGTTACTCGGACCCTTAGAAAGAGTCGAGCGAACAAAAAAGGAGCTCAATGATGTGTGATCCCAATGAATTATCTCGCTCAAAAACTAATGTCATGATGAGAATTCCACTTCACATATGGAATAGAAGAAATAATACCATTTGAATGTCGCGATTACTCCGCTTAGTGAGACCCATAGAATGGAGCATGCGAGAACGAGAATGCGGTGGTATGCTTCCCAAAAATCCATGCAATCGAGTAGAAGTAGGATACACAACATATGTACTTGTAATAGGCACGAGATGTGGAAGAGCATGCGATAATGAAGCCTCGGGTTTAGAAGCATCAAAAGCAAGTTCAGACTCAAAGAATGGCAGATCAATGTCAGTGGGTACAAGAGCAACAACTGTAAGTGGACTAGGAGCATGGATATGGTTATCCACAATATGATGGTGATGCTGAAGGCTAGCAAGTTTGTTCTACAGGGAGTGTATTATTATATCCTTATCATGAATGAGTGATTGTAGAAGAGAATTTCACTTCTTGAGTGATCTATTTTCTTCCACAAATTTTACAATATCCTCTTGAAGTCCACATACTTCAGAGAAAAGCATATCATTCTTAGAATCCATGATAGATACAAACTGCAACTCCCAAAATTTAGGACGTCGGGCTCAACCAAAATTGTGTCCACAATTGATTATAACACTCCTCCATATCTGGAACTTTATAATTATAGTTCAAGTCTCAACATAAATATTTCTAATGGAAAGAGCACAAAAAATCAAGCACTTTTGCAAAAACAACACTAAAAACCGATTCTGTTACCATCAAAAGTTACAAGCTTTTTAATATTTTTCTCTATTTTTTTATTTTAGTTGCCACCAAATAAAATAAATTGTTGTTGCCTTCACCACACAAATAAAACTAAAGGGGCTGAAATTAAGCACCTACTAGTAGGAATCACAAGCTTTAAGCTCTCATATGACCATACCAACTACCTCCAAAATCGGCGAGTTTACAATCGATCTTAGGGTTTCATGCCTTTCGGATCCAGTGGAAGCCTCTGTTTTACATAAAAATACACGCAACAACAAAATATGACCAAATCCCAAGTATATGAATACATAAATAATTTATTTACAAAATAAAATTTACAACGATGCCAACAACAATCTCCTGCTCGATACGATCTGTGAAAGGAACAATAAATGATCATACCAAGCCAAGAACACGGATGATAATCAAACACCATGATCAATAAGATGAAAGCAATTTACGAGAGAAAAGCTTTACATAAAACCTTTGCAAACAAATGAACAACAATATCATATATTATTATGGAACTCAATGCAATACATTGAGAATGGGCCCTTCTTCAAAATAGGCGAGGAATAACAATCTAAGAACTAGTCAAGGTCGTAGATCAAGCCATAAATCAAGAAAATAACTAGTCATCAAAGAACTAGTCAAGACCATAGATTTAGGAGAGAACTAGACATCAAGGATCTAGTCAATACCATAGATCAAGGAAAGAACTATACCTAAGCTGTTTCACTCGGAAATGCTTCGTTCCTTATAGAAACAGATAAGGTTAGGGTTAGGAGGAATACCTGTAGAATGTCGAGATGATGTGCGCGTACCGTAGAGAAAGATCAGGCTGACTGCGAAGAACTCCTTTTTGTCTTGGAAGGACTACTCCAGCAAATAAGAACACAAGACCACAAGATTTTGATTAGATAATAAATGAGGGAACTGCCTTGGGCCCAGGAAGTATGAAACTTCCTTTCGAAGGTGGTCAGTTCCCCTGCTAATATGAATTAACACAAAATACTGTAGAGTACTAATTAAATTGTTTCGTGGAACTGGGTAGGGAAAAGGCTGTTTTTCTTGGTTTTGATCAAAGGAACCGATGCCGGTTATCTATAACCGATGGCGGTCACTGATAACCGATACCGGTTGGTTCTAGGATCTTCTGGGCTGGTTGTGGTGTTTGTAATGGCTGGTTTTTGGATAGTATTGAGAAATGGGATGGTTAGAAGCTAAGGAATGATGGTTAGAGGCAATGGTACGTTAGATAATGGGTTCAGGAACGGATTTGGGAAGATTACAATTCCAAAAGCACAAGAAATGTTATAATGGAGGACATGCAAGATATAACTTACTGGTTTTTTTGATGAAGGTGCAAGTTGATCTCCTTTGCTGCCAACTCTTCTGGTTTCTTTACTCGTCTCTGCTTGGTCAAGTGAAGTTCTGGACTCTGCTGATCGCTTTGGACTCTCCTTTGATTAAAGATCCTTCGACTGGTCCCCAAAAATGAAATTCCGATCCGTTGTTTTAGTTTGGGAGCCCATTTACTGAGGAACCGATGGCGGTTGCGTGTACTTGGACCACGGCGGTCGAGTAGGAACCGCATCGGTTAGGAAAAAGTAGGCTATTTTTAGTAAAATAGCCCACCTTCCCGCTTTTCTCCCGAGAGATCGGTTGCGGGCTTGGTCAGGTGGCTAGAAGGTCGGCTTTGGGTGCGAGTAAGGAGGCATTAGTTATGGATGTGAGTCTAGACCAAGTCATGGGTCCTAATTAGGTTAGTTTTAGGGTTAGGGCTAGGTCATGATGAAGTGGCAAAGTGAGGTGGTAGGTAAGGTGGTGTAGATTTATCAATTACAAGGCAATTAATAAATACTTGTGTAAGGTTTAGGTAATGAGGTTAGGTTGCGAAATGAGACGCGGTCACAAGGGGTCGTAAGACACAATTTTGGTGTCTACACTAACAACTAGATAATATCTCATAATATCTAAATAAGATAAAAGAAATATCTACACACATAAGTGGGTGAGGATAAATACAATAAAGGTAAATAAAGTACCTAGGTGAACATGAGCTAAGGTAAATACCTACTTTAACATTACCTTGGTGACGATATACTTCTTTCTAAAATCGATTAGTTTAAGGCTTTCATCCTTAATTTCTTTTACTAGTGCCCTCTTTTCTTTTCAAAACATATGCATACGTTTTTGTACACAACTTATGATTTTTTCATCCAAATTCCAAAAAACAAAATCCTCTTCTAAACTCCATTCTACATGCACTAAAAAAACAAAAAATGACTATTTTTCTCAAAGTTACGGGGGTTTATATGCAAATATTTCATTTTTCGGGATGTGTGCACTTTGAAAATTAATAAAAATTATATATTCATCCAAAAATTATGAAAAATTAGCGGGGCCTTGTACATGGAATTATCTAACTTTCTACTCAAGGGATTTGAAAAATAATTTATAAAACTTTAAAAAGGGGCGAAGGGCACATACGATAGGTTCTTATCTTTTGGACACGAAATAGACATACTTTATGTGCGCACCACACTTGAACCTCTTAATCTCCACCATTTTCAAAAAAAAAAAGTTTAGAAACTAGATTCTAAGCTTTATTTGTATGCATTGTTATCACTTTATCAAATTTTGAGCATATGCATGCCGAATTATTAGATGAAGTTCGAGGTTTCATGATTTCGGGAAAAATGTGTTCCTTTTTTACCCCATTTTGGCCCCCCATTTCCACGCACTTACCCAAGATAAATGAATATATGATAAAGGAGGAGATACTTAGGTGCCTCCTTTGGGTATCCTATGTATTCTATTTTTACGGCCATTGAAAAGTTCTGGTTTGCAACATTTCCTATTTATCAAAAGACTAATAATAATGTATCTGTATATACTAAATACATTTTTGTTCTAATTCATATATCAAACAAATTTAAAGGAAAAAGCATGGTGTTCTACCCCCGTAAATTTTAACTTGTTTGTTATGAGAAACTACAAATTATTTTGTTCTCAAATGCATATTTGATAATGAAGAGATGAATCGATTGCTCCATTTCAGTTTCATTTCACAGTTACCTTATCCTTTCTATTGATTGTGCAGAAAAATATTAATAATCTTTGCTTCATTTGGGTAATTTATTTTGCAAAAACCCACATTTTGTGGTTTCTCTTTTGTGAATAAAGCTTTGTATGGTGATTTTGCATGTCTTGCTATAAGGTAGAGGAAGAGTTTTTGCTGGTCTGGCCTCCAACATCCCAATTTCCTTATGATGTTGATTTATTTACCAAAAGAGTTTAATTGCTTTCTTTCATTCAAAGTGTTGATACTGTTTTGAAAATAGAGAGAATTGAGTTAGATACCATATTTTTGGTTGTAATTGACCATCACAACAAGTTAATGTTATGCTCTAGGGTTGTCCCCATCGCACGTTGCAATGCATAATGCACAAGACAATCACATTCATGTGACCCTAATGATAACCAATTGCTACGTAAACTTCTACTCTGTATTGGGAAAAAGGTTATGCTGACATCTAACCTTTGGGTTGAGGTAGGCCTTGTTGGTTCCATTGGGATTTTGGTATCCATCATCTACAATGCAAGTTCAAGTCCACCAAATCTACTTTATTTTGTTTTCTTCAAGTTTGAAAGATACATCAGACTGCATGGGACCCTCAAAATCCTTTGCACATTCCTATCACACCCATTTCTCATGGGTCTCAAAGGAAACTCCCACTAAAGATGGCTTGGGCCCTCACAATACATAAATCTCAAGGACTAAATTTAGACAGGATGACTATTGACATTGAAGATACTGAATGTGAGGACATTACATTCACAGTTATTTCAAGAGTATGATACCTCCAAAACCTTCGTATCTACCTAAAATTTCTTTTGAAAGGTACTCCAAGATAACACTTGGCACATATGTGCACTTGCACAAATAAGAAGAACAAATTTTTCTTATTTTTGCAAATCTACTTACAAATTTAACACCATTTCATATCCCTCCACACACATTATTCCTCCCTCATCTTCTCCTATCATGTTCTTCCACTATTCAATTTTTCATCTTCTAGTACACACTTCTAGTTCCTTTTCTCTATGCACTTTAATGTTTCAGAACAATCATTGCCTCCCCTATCGACGTCTCCATTCCACCTTTGCGGTGATATTTCTAGTGTATTACATATGGACCTAATCTTGAATGGTTTTCCTTGACTCATCATTGGTTTCTTTTCTTTTCCTTTTCAATCTCTCTCGTTCAAACTATTTGCCTAATATATCTCCCTCTAATTAAACTATCTTGCATGGTTTGGGTAACGATTTCTAATGGGATCTATTCACACTCTTTCAAACTCAAAATTTACTCATTAAATCTCTAAGATATTGCACCATTCCCCTGTCTACTATTCTTTTATGTCATCGAGATATGGTGGTTATATTTGATAGAGATTGATAAATGTTTAATCGACGCTTGTCAAACACTTCATCATGTTACTTTCACTTCTTTTAGTGACACATGTCTAGGGTTTTTATCCTTCTTTATCTCTTTTTTCACCTTATAACATGCTTTGTCATTAAGCTAAGTGATTTACACAATCCCTCTACACATATTGGTTCAAGACTATGTACTTTCTTACTCGATGCGGGAGCATCAATATGATAGAGTGTTCATAGGGAAACTATTCAAATGTGTTTGTCTTCATGAGAGTGAGTGTTTTCTTTGGTTGAGTGAGTGTAAAAGTGTATATGGTTGTAAAAGTGAGGTTTAGGTGTGTAAGTAGGGTAAAATAAGTAAATTAGTTGTTTCCATGATCAAATAATACCATATTTGGTGTGATATGAGTAAGAATAGGACTTGGAACGAATAGATAAGTTTGTGGGATGTTGTTTTCATCTTATTCCTAGATTTAGTATGAGGTTGAGCTCTTTTAGGAGTTGGAAATAATGTAGTTAGCTAGTATAGATAAAGAAAAAGGGTAGTCATTAGATGAATACCAATGAATAAAAGAATGGAGAAAGGTGTATCAGAGGCCAACCATGAATAAGAAGATGTATTTATTATTTCCAAGGTAAAGAAAGTGTGTTTTTCCCTGAATTATTTATATTTCAAAGACTGTGTATTGAAGACCTTGCTCTTGGACGAGACCTCAAAATTGAAAGTCCTAGAATAAATATCCTAGAGAATCTTGCGTGATTACATGATAATGTGGAGGAAGGTGATAGGACTAATAATAAATTTTGTATCTCTTGAAACTTCAATATATATCATGCGACTCTAAATATTTGCTCATACGACTCTAAATATTTGCTCTTAGGCACTAAACTAGGGAAACATCTATATGAAGTTATAACCAGTAAAAAATCCTAAAATTTTGTGAAAACCTCTGTCTAGATGAGAGGGAGAAGTGTACCAATTTCCATCCTCCAATTCACACATGTGTAAAAGATATAACATGTTTTATACTTGTAGATTGTGGTTTGGGTACGGGTTGGGGAGAGAAAGAGTTGCATGAAGGACCGAAACAAAGAATCAAGCTACCAACTATGGTAGACATCATATTACCAAAGCATTCCGAGGTAGATCCATAAGTTTTCGAGGAGAAGTTAGACAGGAAAGTATATACTTGTTATATGAATGGGGAAATTTAGACCTAATTTGTATAGGCAGTAGTCTAGAAGTCATCATCCATACAAATGAACAGGGCATAAGATTTTGGCATGTATGGAACTCCATAAAGGGTCTTGTTATCCATTTTCACCACTAGGGTGAAAATAGATATCTGGGAGGTCTAAGCTTGGACACTTGTCGGGACACCAAGGGAATTCACCTGAGTTACATGTAGTTTTCGATGATTTCGGGAGTGTTGGGGTCACAAGAGTATTTTCCTTCTTTTGGGTTTCAAACCATAAGAGCTCAATTGAAAATAAAGAGAAGTATTGTTACTTCCTCCAGGCATTCAAGTGTTGATATATGATTTCTTACGTAAAGGATGTGTTCCTTTGATTGTGAAGTCATGCTTGATATAGATTGTATCTTCTTTGCATTTGAAGATCTTTGGTGAGCCGAGGATATGCTTGGACTCTTTTATTTCTTTCATTTTTGCACACAGTTTAATCTGATTTCGAATGAATTGTGGATTTACCGTCTATATGACTCATCCTTGGATCGGTGGCATTGATCGAGATGTTTTAAGTTTATTCGGGAAGGTATATCTTGGTTCTTTTCTTGAATGATTCTATTTGTTAGACCTAGACTGGTTCTATTAAGGTTAATAACCTAAACCTAAACTATAATCTAACTAACCTAGCCCTAAACTATAAGCTAAATGTTCTAAGGTTAGTGACCTAGCGCTAAGGAGGTTAGACTAAGTATCACCTTAAAGTCTAACCTATGTTTCTAACCTAACTAATGATCATGGATGAAAGGGACCTATGAAGGGGTGCGAGCCATGGGCGGTAGTTTCTATGGCATTAAATGAGATGGATAAGTATGAAGGACGAGGGATTTGGTGGAAGTTTCAAATGGCTAGTGAAATCCGACGTGGCAGAGTCGCCAAATCTGGAAATGGTCTTTGGTTTGTTTTTGTCCATCGCCAACTATGGCGGTCGGTGGTAATGGAGATTGAGTGGGAACTTCGAGTTAATGCAATTAAGGAACTCGATTTCTGAGCACGGATCACTCGGGAAGGCATGCAAAATGGAAAACTAGTTGTTTGTTTGGTTTTCCATGCGCTCCGGTTTTCTCTCTGTTTGATCACTGGTTCTTCGAACCAGTCTACTTGGTGTTGCATGGCAACTATGAGAATAACTAGCTCTTTTCTCTGTCGAGGAAAGTTTATAAGGCATGGAAATAACAAATTATTGTTGTTGAATCTAACGTGGAAAAAGAGGAGAAGGCTCGAGCTCTTTTAGAGGTCTTCTTCAGATTTTTAAGCGACATTACCAGGCATGTTAGGCCCTAACTTTTAAAAATCTTGCTTTCCTTCAAATGATTTCATTAGAACAACTCTGTTAAGATGATTTTTTTGGTCCAGTTGGTTTTTATGGTAGCATTGTATGAATTAGTTTGTTGTATCTTCATGCTGGTTCGATTATTCAGTCGAACCCTTGCTGGGTGTACATTTTGTTTCGTATGGTTGAATTATCTTGTTGTGTTTTGCATTTCGGTTAGATTTTGTAGAAATGCTTGCAAGGATAATGTATGAATTCGACTCTGTTGGAGTCCATAAAAATGCTTTCTTGCTTGGTATAGACTTTTTTTGAAGCCTTATTGTTAACACTGTGGAGATTGATACAGTTGGAATTCTTGAAATAGATAGTATCTTTCTACTTGGTGAGAAGTTTATTTGTGAATACTAAATGGGTACGACTCCTTTTGAGTCCTTGAAAAGTAACATACGTTTCTACTTCTATAGGAGTTCAGTCGTGAATTCTGTATGTTATTGATATAGTTAGATTTCTTGAATTTAATATGTATCTTGTATCTTTCTACTTCATTAGAAGTTTATTTGTGAATACTACATGGGTTCGACTCCTTTTGAATCCTTGAAGCGTATATTATGTTTTTCTCTTCTGTTTAAAGCTCAGTTGTGAATACTGTGGTTATTGACTCAGTTGGAGTCCTGGATATGTAACCAGTGTTTCGACTTCTGTATAAGCTTGGTTGCGAATACTTATTGATATTGGCTCTGTTGGAGTCCTTAATATGTATCTTGTATTTAGACTTCTGTAGAAGTTTAGTTGTGAAGACTATTGGTGTTGAATTAGTTGGAAACCTTGAATGTTTTCGTATGAATTCGACCACTGATCTAGTCCACGCTGTGTTTACTTTTAAAACTCGACTCTGTATGAGTCCTTGTTGTATTCATATTATCTCGGCTTGGATGAAACTTTGTTGAAAATAATGATATGATGATGACTTTTATGAAGATCTTGTTGAGTTATTATTTTTGATTTCGGCTTCTGATTTAAGATCTTGCTGTATAATCGTAGGGATTTGCTTTGTTGAAGGAAGCTGTGCATATTGTGTTTCAACTCTGCGTGAATGTCACTTTGTATTTCATATGGAAACGTTAATTGTTTTAATGTGATCTTGTTTCAAGTTTGACTGAAACAAAGAGCTCTTAGTTGTGCCATGACAGTCGATGGCGTTGGATATTTTGCATGTTGTTGAATAATATGGAAAGATTTGTTGAGCCTTTTTGGGGTCAGATATTTTATTATTGCTTGTCGCGTGAACTCTTGTATTGCTTAATAATCTACAGGTGAATTTTATATTGGAATTCTGGTGAAGCTGTAGTATCTTCTTGTGGCCTCGGCTGATTTAGTCATATGCGTATAGTGTAAATGCATTACTCTTGAGAGGACGGTACAGTCATGAACATGATTGGAATGGAATATGAATGTCTCTATTTCTTTCTCCTCTGCTGTTAAGTTATGTTGATATCTATAACTGTATGAATAATAAGTTATTCTCTCCTTGTCTAGAAACTATGAATGTTTTCTTCTCTTGTATCCTTATGTGATCTCTACGGTAAGGGTAAAACAAGAATAGACAGTAGTACTGTATGGAGAGCCTGGCATAAATTGTGTGTTGCTGTATAAGTGGCTATGCTTGCTGTACCATTAACATAGTGTATGATTGAAAAGGAATTATGTCAGTGAGCTTGCTGGTTATTTTAAATTGCCTTGTGAACTTGGTTGAATCATACTTGTTGAAATACGAGTTGATAGTATATTCTTTTTAGAATGGAATAAATTGATGGATTGATGTTGTCTTGGAGATACAGATGGATGGATGTTTTGGAATTATTTTGTTCTTCTTAGTCTCTAAAATGTACGTTGAGTCATCTAAAAATATTTAGGACTAATTGACAACTATAATAGAGGTTATGCATTATAGTCATGTTAAAATTGTAGAAAGATATTTAGCCTGATTTCATTTAAATAGGTTGTTCATGAGAGCAATTGGTGGATTGCATTTGTTTTAAGAATTAGTGCTTATCATGCTCGGTTCACCGAACCGACCCATGTTGACAATTTTTGCGGATGATTGCCGTGTAAGTGGTAAAGGCACGCAGATCGATATGATGTTCAAATTGTTTAATTTGGTTTTATGATGAATTACTGACTTGATTCTCTAAATGTACTACTTGAAGAAAGATGTTCTTTTGCTTTTTGAGTATTGTATCAAATATCTTGAATGCATAAAATGTATTTGATTAGCTTTGAAATGAATAAAGCGAGGTATTTGTTACTTATGTGTTTGCATTCGTATCTGGATGGTTTGATCTTCTTCGGTTCGAATGATTTTAAGACCATTGTTATTATTGTATAACTTGGAGACGTTTGTGATTATCTAAGTAAGCGTTGCAAGGTTATGTGATTGAATACTTATGATTGTTTAGTAGTTCTATTACGATCTAATTAAAGCTAATTGTAATTTAGATCACTGATTTTTGAGAAGCTAAGGTTAAAATAAACCCTTTCGGAAGGCTGAGCGGGAAGAGTAATGTCTGTTACTCTCTAACCTTGATCTAAGTCAAGACAACGTCTTGAATGTTTTTTAAAATCACTATATCTTAACACTAATAAGTAAGATATATTTCAGTTTTAAAGATCTGGAATAAACCCAAAAAGGGATAAGTTTGCAATCTTATGAGAAGACTTGGGGTTACTACCCAATTTCGTAGATCAGGATTATTGTGAAACAATGATCTCCTTGTTGAGACCTCAATCTTATTAAACTTCTCTTTGTGGAATGGGTCTTAATACGAAAGGCAATTTTAAGATGAGGAACCCAGGGGTTGGGAAAAGACTACCCTAAAAAGGAGTGTCTTGGAGTATAATTTAAACTCCACGTAAGTAACACCTTAAAGTTTAGTAGATCTTATCGAGGCGGATTTGAAGGTTGATGGCACAAGTCGATTGCAGGGTTGTACCTTCGAGAAGATTAGGATCTTCTCGAAGATACAACAATGCAGGTGACTTATGGCGACACCCTTTGCATTGATCGTCAAGATTTACTCCTTAAACTCGAACAAGTTTTGACTTCGGGACTGGTTACCGACATGGTCATGTTATGAGGCTGCCCCTGGAGACTCGGGGTACCTTGACACACAGGGTTAACTAGGGTTGACCCAGTATGTCAGAGTATCCCTAGTTCTCAAGAGCATCCTTATAACGTTGCCATATTATTAATCCGTTTCTGAGTGAATAACTTGGGGCAGGAGAGACTGACAGAAGTCAGTATAAGACATTCTACATAACAAAGGAATGGGGTGATGGACGTATTCCAGATTGATGAGTATGCCGTCAAGGAATACGAGACATAAGCATTATGTTTCAAATCTTTGGCCAAAGTATCGCAAGCTGCTGATTGCGTAGTCCTATGTCACCTAGTCTAAGGGACGAGATGCCGATGAATAATGGTAACAATTATTCAGATAGGTTCCTTGGACAGAGCATTCTAAATCCCAGATTAGGGAAGAGAACCGTAAGAGTGATGTGTTAAAATAAAAACACCAACTCTTGATACTCATGAATAGATCGGTAGATTACCGAGTCATGGAATGAATAGATCGGAGGTACTCCGAGTCATTACAGCTGCATATGGTTATCCATTTATAAGAATGGTTGTTTTGATTTGTGAGTTCTAAATTATGTATTTAGAACCAGGAAGCATTTATCAAAAAAAAAAAAATTTACTTGTTCTAATGTATAAAAATGAGGATGTTACATCTTGGTATCAGAGCTGAAGGTTGCAGCTCTTGGACCTATTGTGTCCATAATCTGATAAAAACCTGAATTTTCTTATAAGAAAATGGTTAGAACAAGGGGGAGCGTTGCGAATAATGCTCCACTGAAGGAGGGGCAGCTGAACCCAAAAGCTTGATGAGATCCTTGCTGCCTGTTGGACACAAGAGATCGTTTAGCTATACTTGAACAACAAGTAATGGGAAATGAGGAGGAAGATGAAGCTGTAATAACAATCAATGACCTCCGAGAGGACAACCCCGATATGGGTGTTGATATTAATGCTAGAAATGCACATCTGACAACTGAAAAACAAAAAGGCCAGTTAGCGTGCAGAACTCACTAATGATATAAAAGGATAAGCCCACCTAAATATGATGGCACCACATTAGGTGATGGAGCCGAGAAGCGGCTCGGTGAAATGGAGAAGTACTTTGCAATAAGAAACTTCTCGGAGGAAACCAAAGCTATTTGGGAAGCCTATCGGCTTTCCCATGAAGCATCTTCGTGGTGGGATAGTCGTAAAGCCGAGCTAAATATTGATGAGACCAATATTACTTGGGATCAATTTAAGGGCTATTTCGAGGCAATGTTGGCTGCCACAACTTTTCTATGATCGAGAAAATGACGAATTCGAGACTTAGCTCAAGGAAGCTAACGGTAATTGAATCTGGGAGCGGTTTACAAAACTCCTCAAGTATGTACCGCGATATCAAGCGACGAGAAGTTTAGAATAAGGAAATTCATCATGGGATTGAATCCGTGATAGGGGAGAGGTCGATGTTCATAGTCCAACCACTATGGAAGGAGTTGTTGAAAAGGCCATAAGACAGAACAGAAATTAAAGGCTATTTACTTGCTCATAAAGAGGAAGTGCGGAAGAAGATTGCAAACCCTTCTTCACTTCACTTGCACCCAAAAAGGGACCATGGAAAAAGTTTGGAAAGCAGTAAGTTTCAGGGATAATAGTAAGAAGGCGATGTGAAATAAGCTGCTTTGGAAATGTAAGGGATAATTTTGCCAAAAAATTATAACAATGGCCAGAAGCCCTATGGAGGACAACGTGATAATTACAAGGCTGGAGGCAATTTTGAGCCTAAAAGGGACCTGTAGGAGGCTGCTACAATTGTGGCAAAGACCACTACGCAAATCAGTGCCCTTTGAAGAAGGATGATCATGATCAGCAACATAAGATACATGCTTTGTAGTAGCAGACAAGCAAGCTGAAAAGCAGGTGACACCTATAGAAGTTCGGGTAAGTTATTTGGCATACCTGTCACTATTCTTTTTGATACAGGAGCTACTGAATGTTTTATTTCTAGTAAACTTGCTTCTAAACTTAAGAGAAAAGCTGGAAAAATGGATAAATCTTGGGTATGCAGGTATGGTAATAACTCTGTTCATACAGTGAGTATGTGTCTTTTTGGGGCAGTCCTTGACTTACCTAACTTTTCCACGGAAGTTGACCTCTATGTTACACCTTTGGGGTCTTACGACATTGTCATTAGTGTCAATTGGTTAGCTGAACATAAAGCAAAAGTAGACTGTTATGAAAAGAATATAAAATGTTTAGATGATCGGCTGGAAACAGTAGAGATTCAAGGGGTGAAATGGGAAATTTCAGTTAGAAAACTGTCAGCTATGCAGCTTAAAAAGGCTAAAAACAAAGGATGTACCCTTTATGAAGTAAAGATATCTGAATTTTCAGAAGAAGATGGTGATTCCATGAAACGATTTCCTCTCTACAAAGTTTCGAGGATGTTTTTTCGGAGGAATTACTAGTTTACCACCCAAGAGGGAATTTGACTTCACCATCGAAATCAAACCGAACGGAACCTATTTCCAAGCACCTTATCGGATGACTACTACGAGTTAGTCGAGCTTAAGGCACAATTGCAAGAACTTTTGTCTAAAGGTTTGATTAGACCAAGTGTTTCACCTTAGGGAGCACCGATAATATTTGTGAAAAGAAGGATGGAACACTTAGGTTGTGTATTGATTATCGGATGTTGAACAAAGCAACAATCAAGAAACAGATACCCACTTCCAAGGATCGATGATCTATTTGATCAGATGTGTGGGGCATCGGTTTATTCTAAGATAGATCTTTGATCCAGTTATCATCGATTAAGGATTAGAGAAGAAGATATTCATAAAATAGCTTTCGAACAAAGGTACGGACATTATGAATTCACGGTTCTACCTTTTGGATTAACTAATGCACTCGTAGATTTTATGAACTTAATGAATAATATCTTTCAAGAATATTTGGACAAGTTTGTACTTGTATTCTTGGACGATATTCTCATTTATTCTAAAAGTGTTGAGGAGCACAATGAGCATTTGAAGATAGTTTTGGGAATTTTGAGAAAAGAAAGTTGTATGGTAAGTTATCCAAATGTTCTTTCTTTGATACAAAAGTTCACTATTTGGGTCATGTCATTAGTAAAGAAGGAATTGCTGTAGATCCTTCAAAAATAGTGGCAATAAGCGAGTGGCTGCACCAAAAGAATGTGCATGAAGTAAGAAGCTTCATGGGTCTTGCTGGTTACTATAGAAAATTTGTTAAGGATTTTTCTAAAGTGGCTGCACCGATAACTTCATTGCAGAAGAAGGATAAGAAATTTATTTGGAATGATAAGTGTGAAACGGCTTTCAAAAGTCTGAAAATCCAGTTGACTTCCGCACCTATATTAGCTATACTAGACCCTAATGGGAGCTTTACTGTTGTAACGGATGCTTCTGGGGAAGGCCTTGGAGGTGTTTTGTTACAAAATGATCAAGTCATAGCATATGAAAGTAGAAAACTTAAGTTACATGAGCTGAATTATGCTCCTCATGATTTGGAGCTTGCTGCCATTGTTCATGCGCTTCAAGTCTGGAGACACTATTTACTTGGGAAACCTTTTGAGTTGAAAACTGATCACTTAGGACTGAAATATATTTTCACTCAGCCTAATCTAAATGCCAGACAGAGAAGGTGGTTAGAGTTTTTATCCCAATATGATTTTGATATTAGCTACATCAAAGGGAAAGAGAATAGAGTAGTAGATGCTCTAAGTCGTAGGAGGCACATTTCTGCTCTTATAACATTAAGAACTCAGTTTAAGGATGAGGTAAAAAGTGCCTCAAAATTAGATACATACTTTTAGCAAGTAAAAGCAGTGCTTGCTGTAGAACCTAATGATGAAAGGTATAAGGGCTTTCATTTTGATAATGAAGGAATCTTACGTTATGAAAACAGGGGTATACGTACCTATGCTGAATGATTTGAGAAAGAAGTTGTTAGTTGAATTTCATAATTCGCCTTTCTCTGGACACCCGGTATCACAAAAATGCTTGCTGATTTGAAACAAGCAATACTTTTGGAAAGGTATGAAAAAGGATGTCATTGATTTTGTGACTCATTATGCGGAATGTCAGGTGGGTTAAGGCAAACACATGCACCTGTATTTGGTATTATATCCTCATAGCATACCATGCAAGTACAAATGGCAAGTAATAAGCATGGACTTTGTACAGGGTTACCTATGTCGAGAATAAACATGATGTTATCTGGTAGTTGTAGATAAACTAACTAAGGTAGCTCATTTCATCGCTGGAAATCTAAAGGATGATTCACCGGTCTTTGGCCAAAAGATTCGTACACAAAATTTTCAGGTTACATGGTGTACGAATTGATTATATCGGCGGGATCCTAGAATGACGTCAAGATTTTGGCAAACGCTTAATACAGCTCTTGGAACAAAACTAAACTTCAGTTTTGCATATCATCCAGAAATGGATGGACAAACTGAGAGAGTAAATCAAGTGTTGGAAGACATGTTGCGAATGTATTGCATGGATCAACAGTATAAATGGGAAGAGTATCTTCCATTAGTTGAATTCACATACAACAACACTTATCACTCATCTCTTAAAATGGCACCATTTGAAGCACTTTATGGAAGGAAGTGTAGAACCCCTGTTAGCTGGGATAGTGTTGAGGATAGAGTGGTAATTGGACCAGAGATCCTCACTGAAATGGAACAGCAAGTAAAGTTGATTCGTGAGCGATTAAAGGAATCAGGCGAGATAGGAAGAAGAGCTATCTTGACCTTAAGTGGGTTGATCGAAGGTTTGAGCTTGGTGAGAAGGTTTTCTTCGTGTTAAACCCGAGAAAGAGTTCTATAACTTTTGGCAAGGCTGCCAAGTTGTCACCTCGTTTCGTGGGACCTTTGAAATTGTCAAATAATCAATCATGTAGCTTATCGATTAGCATTACCACTTTTGTCTCGCATGCATGATGTTTTCCATATTTCTTTGCTTAAGAAATACGTTTCAGATTTGTCACATGTCTTAAATTGGAATTCCTTGCAGGTCAAGACCCAGAATAATCGTGGTTAAACCCACACGAGTCTTTGAAACTTCATGAATTGCATTTGAGAAATCGTGAAATACAACAATGTAAGGTCAGTGGGACCAGGTTTAACGAAAAAGTGCAACTTGGGAAAATCTGGAAGAGATGAAAATTGCTTTTCCTTTTCTTTTTCAACAGGATGAAATCTGTTGACAAAACATTTTTTATATGAACTTATCTTTTTCATGTTCATATGAAAGCGATTAGAGGCAAACATTATTGGGCTGAATAAAATGTATCGTGACATTGATTTACTGAAACTATTCAAGTTGGAAATAGTCACATTGTATTGTGAACTAATAAATTGGTTGACTAAGGTAAATCAAATATGTAATCATCGGGACGATGAATCTTTTAGGAGGAAGCATGTAACACCTGAACTATTATTACTTCCTCCACAGGCATTCAAGTGTTGATATATGATTTCTTACGTAAAAGGATGTGTCCTTTGATTGTGAAGTCATGCTTGATATAGATTGTATCTTCTTTGCATTTGAAGATCTTTGATTGAGCGAGGATATGCTTGGACTCTTTTATTTCTTTC
The DNA here is from genome assembly GCA_018340775.1 of Taxus wallichiana var. yunnanensis. NCBI lineage: Eukaryota > Viridiplantae > Streptophyta > Pinopsida > Cupressales > Taxaceae > Taxus > Taxus wallichiana. The sequence goes on along the minus strand of CM031236.1, from coordinate 701,324,697 downwards.
ATTTTTTCCACAGTTTAATCGATTTGGAATGAATTGTGGATTTACCCGTCTATATGACTCATCCTTGGATCGAGTGGCATTGATCCAAGAGATGTTTTAAGTTTATTCGGAAGGTATATCTATTGGTTCTTTTCTTGAAATGATTCTATTTGTTAGACCTAGGTGGTTCTATTAAGGTTAATAACCTAAACCTAAACTAAACTATAATCTAATCTAACCTAGGCCTAAACTATAAACTAAATGTTCTAAGGTTAGTGACCTAGCGCTAAGGAGGTTAGACTAAGTATCACCTTAAATTCTAACCTATGTTTCTAACCTAACTAATGATCATGGATGAAAGGGACCTATGAAGGGGTGTGAGCCATGGGCGGTAGTTTCTATGGCATTAAATGAGATGGATAAGTATGAAGGATGAGGGATTTGGTGGAAGTTTCAAACGGCTAGTGAAATCTGACGTGGTAGAGTCGCCAAATCTGGAAATGGTCTTTGGTTTGTTTTTGTCCATCGCCAACTATGGCGGTCGGTGGAAATGGAGATTGAGTGGGAACTTCGGAGTTAATGCAATTAAGGAACTCGATTTCCGAGCATGGATCACTCGGGAAGGCATGCAAAATGGAAAACTGGTTGTTTGTTTGGTTTTCCATGCGCTCAGTTTTCTCTGTTTGATCAACTGGTTCTTGAACTAGTCTACTTGGTGTTGCATGGCAACTATGAGAATAACTAGCTCTTTTCTCTGTCGAGGAAAGTTTATAAGGCATGGAAATAACAAATTATTGTTGTTGAATCTAACGTGGAAAAAGAGGAGAAGGCTCGAGCTCTTTCAGAGGTCTTCTTTAGGATTTTTAAGCGACATTACCGAGCATGTTAGGCCCTAACTTTTAAAAATCTTGCTTTCCTTCAAATGATTTCATTAGAACAACTCATTTAGATGATTTTTGGTCAGTTGGTTTTATGGTAGCATTGTATGAATTAGTTTGCTGTATCTTCATGCTGGTTCGATTATTCAGTCGAACCCTTGCTGGGTGTACATTTTGTTTCGTATGGTTGAATTATCTTGCTGTGTTTTGCATTTCGGTTAGATTTCGTAGAAATGCTTGCAAGGATAATGTACGAATTCGACTCTGTTGGAGTCCATAAAAATGCTTTCTTGCTTGGTATAGACTTTTGTTGAAGCCTTGCTTTGTTAACACTGTGGAGATTGATACAGTTGGAATTCTTGGAAATAGATAGTATCTTTCTACTTCAGTAGAAGTTTATTTGTGAATACTAAATGGGTACGACTCCTTTTGAGTCCTTGAAAAGTAACATACGTTTCTACTTCTGTAGGAGTTCAGTCGTGAATTTTGTATGTTATTGATATAGTTGGATTTCTTGAATTTAATATGTATCTTGTATCTTTCTACTTCAGTAGAAGTTTATTTGTGAATACTACATGGGTTCGACTCCTTTTGAATCCTTGAAGCGTATATTATGTTTTTCTCTTACTTTAAAGCTCGAGGCTTGTGAATACATGTTTATTGACTCGATTGGAGTCTGGATATGTAACAGGTGTTTCAACTTACGTATAAGCTTGGTTGCGAAATACTTATTGATATTGGCTCTGTTGGAGTCCTTAATATGTATCTTGTATTTAGACTTACAGTAGAAGTTTAGTTGTGAAGACTATTGGTGTTGAATTAGTTGGAAACCTTGAATGTTTTCGTATGAATTCAACCAGCGATCTAGTCCATGTTATGTTTACTTTTAAAACTTCGACTACTGTATGAGTCCTTGTTGTATTTGTATTATCTCGGCTTGGATGAAAATTTGTTGAAAATAATGATATGATGATGAATTTTATGAAGATCTTGTTGAGTTATTATTTTTGATTTGAAACTTCGATTTAAGATCTTCTTTGTATAATCATAGGGATTTTCTTTGTTGAAGGAAGTTTGTGCATATTGTGTTTGAACTCTGCGTGAATGTCACTTGTATTTCATATGGAAACGTTAATTGTTTTAATGTGATCTTGTTTCAAGTTTGGTTGAAACAAAGAGCTCTTAGATGTGCCATGACAGGTGATGGCGTTGGATATTTTGCATGTTGTTGAATAATATGGAAAGATTTGTTGAGCCTTTTTGGGGTCAGATATTTTATTATTGTTTGTCACGTGAAATATTGTATTGCTTAATAATCTACGGTGAATTTTATATTGGAATTCTGGTGAAGTTTGTAGTATCTTCTTGTGGCCTCGGTGATTTAGTCATATGCGTATAGTGTAAATGCATTACTCTTGAGAGGACAAATGTACATTGTGAACATGATTGGAATGGAATATGAATGTCTCTATTTCTTTCTCCTCTGTGTTTGTTAAGTTATGTTGATATCTATAAGCTGTATGAATAATAAGTTATTCTCTCCTTGTCTAGAAACTATGAATGTTTTCTTCTCTTGTATCCTTATGTGATCTCTACGGTAGGGGTAAAACAAGAATGAGACAGTGAGTATCTGTATGGAGAGCTTGGCATAAATTGTGTGTTCTTTGTATAAGTGGCTATGCTTGCTTTGTACCATTAACATAGTGTATGATTGAAAAGGAATTATGTCGAAGCTTGCTTTGGTTATTTTAAAGCTGCCTTGTGAACTTGGTTGAATCATACTTGTTGAAATACGAGTTGATAGTATATTTTTTTAGAATGGAATAAATTGATGGATTGATGTTGTCTTGGAGATACGAGATGGATGGATGTTTTGGAATTATTTTGTTCTTAGTCTCTAAAATGTCGTTGAGTCATCTAAAAATATTTAGGACTAATTGAAAGCTATAATAGAGGTTATGCATTATAGTCATGTTAAAATTGTAGAAATATATTTGCTTTGATTTCATTTAAATAGTTGTTGATGAGAGCAATTGGAGGATTGCATTTGTTTTAAGAATTAGTGCTTATCATGCTCAGTTCACCGAAGGCGACCCGTGTTGACAATTTTTGCAAATGATTAATGTAAGTGGTAAAGGCACCCAGATATGATATGATGTTGATTGTTTAATTTGGTTTTATGATGAATTACTGACTTGATTCTCTAAATGTACTACTTGAAGAAAGATGTTCTTTTCTTTGTTGAGTATTGTATCAAATATCTTTGAATGCATAATATGTATTTGATTAGCTTTGAAATGAATAAACTGAGGTATTTGTTACTTATGTGTTTGCATTCGTATCTTGATGGTTTGATCTTCTTCGGTTCGAATGATTTTAAGACCATTATTATTATTATTTGTACAACTTGGAGACATTTGTGATTATCTAAGTAAGGCGTTGCGAGGTTATGTAACTGAATACTTATGATTGTTTAGTAGTTCTATTATGATCTAATTAAAGCTAATTATAATTTAGATCAGCGATTTTTGAGAAGCTAAGGTTAAAATAAACCCTTTCGGGAAGGCTGAACGGAAGAGTAATCTGTTACTCTCTAACCTTGATCTAAGTCAAGACAACGTCTTGAATGTTTTTAAAATCACTATATCTTAACACTAATATGTAAGATATATTTCAGTTTTAAAGATGCCGAATAAACTCAAAAGGGGATAAGTTTGCGATCTTATGAGAAGACTTGGGGTTACTACCCAATTTTGTAGATCGGGATTATTGTGAAATAATGATCTCCTTGTTGAGACCTCAATCTTATTAAACTTCTCTTTGTGGAATGGGTCTTAATACGAAAGGCAATTTTAAGATGAGTTCAAATTTGAGTCAAACATTTCATAAATGGTAATTTGATCATTGGGTTAAACGGTTAGTCGGAAGTCCAAGTCTTGGAAAATGGAAGTATAAGTAATTGTGAACAACGATAAACTAGAAAAGCCGGTCGATGTGTGTGAATTATGAGGCGAATTCTTGCATTGCGAGAAGATCGCAAGCTAAGCACAAGTGATGTGGAATCCCGATGTAAAGGGCGAGCGGCGAGTTAAAAACAATACAAGCAAACTAGTTTTTTACAAAGGTAAAGTGGTGGTCGTGGATGAAGAAAAGTAATTCATTCGAAATCACGCAAAGGAAGGAGAGAAGCATACAATTTTACGTGGAAACAAAGTAACATTACTTATAAGCTAAAAATGTGAAGTAAAGCACGTTGGAAAGTATGAAAAGAGAAGGTAAGTAATCCGGGGTTTTGGGGTTACTTTACTTCTTAAAATAATCAAGTAATAGCCTCCCAAGCTCGAGTAATGCATCCTTGAAACCAACACCAAAAGGAGTATGTAAATCACTTTCCAAACCCGTGAAGAATGAAGAAAGCGAAGCCAAGTAATGTGTAAAAATGAAGTTTGCTTAATGAAGTAATGTACCTCTAAAAACCCGCATGAATAAGGGAAGTAGTTGGGGGTCCAAAATCTCTGCATGAAGAGGAGAAGTAATGGGGGCTAGATTCCCAAAAAAATGGGAAGAAATTGGGGCTTCATAATCCATTGTTAATGAAGAGGATAAGTAATGGGGGTTGTCTTTCCACAAAGAAGTAGAAGTAATAATGGTACCCTAGTTTCCTACAGAAATAATGATCTTCAAATGTCCATAACATTTGATCGAGAGCTCCATTTTTACAAAATTAGACTTTCTGAAAAGATCTCAAAGCCCTCATATGCACCAAAATTCAATTTTCAATTTTGGTGAGAGAAATGTAGGTGGTCAAAATGGGCATTACTTATTTTGTACTCAAATGCATAGTTCGATCGACCACCACCATTAATAAAGTATGGAGGCCAATTCCTTCTCCATCTCAAATGCGAGAATTTGAATTAAAAGTCGGGAGTGCCCTAGGCAATAGTTTGAGTGGGCGCCCTCCTCAAAAATTTATTTAATATTTTTTTCCATAAAGTAAATAAATAAAATATGTCTATATTTTTGTATTTTTAAATTTACATCATGGTCATAATAAAATAATAATAAAAACATATTATTAAATTATCACTAAAAGATGAAAAATATTATGTGGAAGGAAGAGATTAGTAAGGAGATGCTCAGAATGTAAAAAATACAATATTTTATACAAGACTTCTTGCAAGTCTGATTTAGACATATCAAGTAGGTGACATGAACTCTATTACGGTAAATAAAGTACCATTTTTGCAAAGAAACAAAACATTTATGTAGCTCCCATGGTTTTGTGAAGAGCCATATTTGGACCTCTAGGCTTTAATAGAAAATTTCCCCACTAGATACACTAGCAACATTAACTAATACATTAAGCTTTTTGTAGAACAAATTACACACCTACATAATCTAGAGCTACATCGGAGAATGGAAACAATACCAAAAATCATATGTGCTTATAAATATGTGATATTTTCTTTTACTTGCAAAAATATTACAAAACTTTTTTATGTGTATACATGAAATTTATGTTACTATACAATAATATCTATAAACGATTTGATCAATATTAAGTTTTGTAATTTGTTTACTTGTTTTCAAATCGCATAGGGAAAATGGCGAATAAAAACACAATTGGTAAAGGGAAGGAAACAAACACTAAAAGCAAAGACCGGAGAAATGAGCAACGAAAACACAATTACCAAGCACAAAGATGACACTAACAAACATAGGAGGGAAATTTATAAGAGCAAAAAATAGTTATAGGCACCCCCACCTCAGGCCACCTTCGAACATTGCATTTGTCACTTTATAACACACGTTCGAGGCCTCCACCTTAAAAGGTATTTCTATTGCTCAAGAAACATTATGTGAAAAGATAGATTCTCTCTCATATAGGTATATTTGTTACATATGCCACAAATCATTTCGAGATTGCAAGTTAAAAAGGGGAATACCATCTGCGAATAGATGGGATGGTGACAAAAATGGTAATCAATTTTCTAGTTGGAACAACATGGACCTTGGACCACAACCTAAAGTATTAGAAAATCTTACTCAAGTTGAGGAAATGTTAATTGCAATAATATGCCCCATAGTTTAGGTTACTCATACCTAGGGTGGGTAAGACAAATACATTGGCCACACTATCAACTTTCCACAAGATATATCTTTTTTCGCGATTTGCCTCATCATGTTGGGATGTAGACATTTTGGTTCTCAAGGGAAAATGAGTTGAAATAATGTTTATGAATGCTTTGTAAATAGATCTTGAGTCGAAGCTACTTTACAATATCAAATAACTCATGACCCTTACTATAAAGGTGTAAAGATTGACAAAGAAATCCTCACTCGGCTACTGAGAATATGGATACAAAATTCTCCGAGGCTTGTATTGCTTGCCAATGCTACCCCTCCAATAAAGGATCGACATTAAAAAGAACGGGAAGAGAACCCAATGCAAATGAAGATGGGATAGAATCATCATCTTTTGTACCCATTCTTCCAAATATTTGAACTAAGGTTGAGGAAATTTAGGACTATTTATAATTATAAACACCAGAGGTGTCCTTAGCAATGGTTTGGTCAAGTATTGATCCAAATCTAGTGAATGAATATAACCTAGAAGGGTTGTTTGCTATGGCTTTTCCTACTTTGTTTCCAACAAAGAATAACTATGTTCAAACAACCTCATGTATGAGAGGTAGCCATGCATGAATATGCAATGCATTTAATATGGTACCATGATAATAGGTTTGGTATGCACCCTCTTTTCAATGTTTCTACTAAATTTTATGATGCATCACCGTTTAGCAACATCAATTGTATTTGCAAAAAAAACATCGACGACAATTTGCCAAGCATAATAGAGGAGTTTCAACAATACTTGAAAGACCTACCGGATGAACAAATTACAACTCAACTAATGCGGTTCGACTCAAATCTTTGTAGAACCAAATCATACTATTGTAAATGTAGAGGTGAACTAACAAATATGATTCTACAATTGGGATCCCCAACCCTCTTCTTCACACACAATTTAGCTAATACTAATGGCTAGACCTACACAAAATTATACAAAAATTATTATTACCTCACAAAATTATGATTATTGAAGGAAATATTATTATCCTCATTTGGTCCCTACATACATGGAAAGGAAATTTATTATCTTTCACGAAGAGTTCTTAGAGAAAACATTATGGAGTAAAGATTATTAGTATAGGTAAAACCTCTGTGCTTTTACCTTTACAATTTCTCAATTTATACACATTTATATTACAAACTTGCTAAATATTTGTATCGTACCCAAGTATGAAATGACAAGGTAAAGGATCAACTCACATACATGGTTTCTTATGGTTAGAGAATGCCCCCAACATGGAAACACTAGATTGGGAAAGTCCCTTTGAAGTAAGTGCTGCAAAAGGCTTCGTTGACCAATACGTGACTGCATGGAATCCAAAGCAGGTTTAGGGCTCCCTACCTAGAACGGACCACTCTAGCTTAGATGATCCTTGCTTATTAGACACACCACAAATACTTGCACCTAATACACAACTTGACTACAATGAGCTTGTGAGCCGTGTTGAACGAGGACATGAAGCCGTTGTGAGTGTATCACATCAAATGTATTGAGAGCACATGTTTGCACAAGAAAGGACCAACTTTACAGTGTAGATACAGAGTGCCTTGGCCCATACAACCAATTTTGACCTTATTTTCCAATAATAAAGGCTAGAACAACTATACACTAGCTCAAATGATGATAGGGTTAACATACACAACTCCAGTATGTTATCTAGTTAGCGTGCATGAAACATTGATGACCAACCAATTGCCTCTCAATATATTGTCTTGTAATATATAGCCAAGTATGAAACTAAGGTAGAACGTAAGTCTGAGAGCTATCACCATATGTTGACCAAGATCTCCAATGATGCAACAATACATAGCCTTACCCCACTTGCATATTGTAAGTTACTAACAAAAACACTTGTAGACTGTGACATTGGAGCACAATGCCATATGTTACAAAAATTACCGCTCTCATTGTGTAGCCGTATTTTTATTACACTCTTTGTTGGCAAGTAAATTTTCAAGAGAGTGACAAAGAATAGTGCACCACAACACCATCATTTGTATATATATATATATATATATATATATAATATATACCTATCCACATTACCACTTATAGAAATAACAAAATCATGGTCGCATTTAACAACAAAGAATTAAAGAATAGTGGAGACAATGCCTTACACTAAAGATAGTAAGAATGTTCCCTCGATGTTTAGTTAATCAACTGCGTCGAATCAACAATATATGAGGGATTCTAATTCATTAAATTAATTTTGTATAAACCATTTCACAATATTCAAACGACATAGGAATGACCATGATAGAAATCTATAAGAATTAGAAACAATTCAAAGACTCCTACCATGTTGGGCATGTGTAATAACCCTTTTGAGGGTTTGTATGAATTTTACAAAATTATGGAAATTATTGTAGCGAGAATGTAATTTAATTACAGCGACAAGTTAAAAACCTTCGTAAAATGTGCCCAAAGTCTTTTATAAATACTAATAAATCTTTTGAGGAATGTTATTTATTGATTTTGATAACTCTTATGCCTAAATCGACTTGATTTGTGCAAAATACGCACCTTAGAAATGATTATCTAACCGGAAGTTGCTGCAACCTTAAACAATTCTTTTTACCATTAAACATGCATAAGAATCTATGCAAAATACAGATTTGGCCTCTATAAAGCAAATCGACTATGAATATTAATTTAATATGATACTAATATCATCCAATAATTCACAAATAACACTAGAGCAAGTCACACTTCTTGGAATTAATGGAATAAATCTGAAAATGCCCAATAATGCCTTCAAATATGATAATATAGTTTAAATGCAAATAGTTTTAAGTCAATATGAAGGGTTTTCATCCTTCATATGGACCTCACATGGGGTTTTCATCCCAAGTGGTGAGATAATGAGAGAACACTCTCAAAATCAGATTTTACAAATGAAAGTTCATATCCACAAATGATGCCTAACACCCCTATTTATACTTGTAGGTCTTGGCGCCAAAACATGAAAAGACATGTCCATTCATTATGTCCCTTCATTATGCCTTGGCCGACCACTTATATTTATTTATTTTTCCTTAATACAAGGCCGACCCATATAATTGAGTCCATTACACTAAAACATATTAAAAAATATTAATAGACATATTTTGCTCTCTCCTTTATCTTCTTTAATTCGACCATGGAGAAGAATTGCCCTGAAATCCAATTTGCCTTTGAATTTGGAGAAAAGGGACATTACAGTCCTCCCTCCCCAAGATTGCTTGTCCTCAAGCAATCGCAATCACTGGTCCCATGTGATCCTTGTAGTCTTCATATTTGTACCTACACAAGAAGCAAACTCCTTAGAAAAATATGAGTGTTTAACAACACTCCTCACCCGTGTAACATCCCCATTTTAAGATAATTAAAACGTAATGTTATATAATTCAAACCACTGTTCAAGTTTTAATAATTGTTCTGCCCAAACAATATTTGGAACACACATTTCCTTTTAAAACTAATGTTCCATTCACATATTTACTTATGGAACACACATTCTTCCATAATCTTATAACATGATTATATATGCTAAAAATGACTCGAAGAACTCGCCGATCTCCCATTTTCATGGCTCGGAGTTTCAACGATCTCTCATTTCATGACTCGGCAACTACCGATCCTTCATGTTCATTCATGCATAGTATATTATATATACAAGTTCTCTTAACCGTTCTAGGTTATCAAGTGATCCATTTAAGAAGCCTATCTGAATATCTGTTACTGATATTCATCTGACATCCTGCATCTTAAATTAAGTGATTAGGACAACGCAACCAGCACTTGCGATACTTTGGCCAAATATTTTCACATGCTTTGCATGATCATATTCCTGGATGTGATACACATCAATGGAATACGTCCTTCACTTCACTTCACCTGTTATCTAGAATGGTCTTTCCTGGTTCCTACCAGTCCTTTCAAATTAAGGTCAGATTTAAACTTCCAATTTCCAACTAGCAATATGAACGAGTATAGGAAGGCACTCCTGGTAACTAAAGATACGCAGACATACGATGTCATTCCCCACGACTCCGTGTGTCTAGTTATCTTTAGTCCTCCGGAGTCACTCCGTATACGTGATCATACTCCTATCCCCAGCCAAGAACTTCACATTCAGCCTATGTATTCTTGATGTTTTAATTCGGGAGGGCATTGTAATATGTCAGCTATAACATTGTGTCGTCATGAAGACCCCGTCTTCATGAAGACACCTTGCTGTAGCTGGCGTATGTCAATGTCCTACGGAATCCTCCCATCGAGAGTACACATCCTGCTCAAGTGATTTGGATATGATCTTAATATTTAAGATCAACTTTCAGCAACCATGTTGATCCTTTATCCTCGTTCCCGTTACAGTTGTATGTAGCTAAGAGAGACTAAATCCGTCTTCTAGCTTGCTTTACATCTTCTCCTTCTTACCGAAGGGTTGCGTTTTCCCTACTTGGTTCTCTTCTTAATCATTGGATTAAGCAGCCCGTTACCGATGGACGTGATAAGTTTAACCTATTAAACTTAACCAAGATTTTCACAACTGTAACTAAATTCAAAATTCCAACTTATTAAACGTCATTTAAACGAGGTCTAATTTCTCAATAAATGTATTCATTTATTCCCTTAACCTTACATAGTTAAGGTCCATTAGCTATGGATATATTTATCCCATATCCTTTCTTTCTGAATTTAACATACGAGGTTATTAATGGAGTTCGAAACGAAGTTCGGTTACTCTAAGTTAATTGATATTCCTTAGCTTCCAAGCTAATCCGAATACCTATCGGTTATGGAATCATGTTCTTCCTAATCCTTTTAATGTCAATTAAAAATTCATCTTTACCCAAGTATGAACTAATTGCACATTTCAACTTAAAAGTTGCATTTAGGTAAGAATAGATATCAATTCCTTTTAACATCCATCCAAGGACAATTAAATAAATCCAAATCAAGAAATAACATTTATTTCCAATTTAATCAACAATATCAAAGTGATATAGTTATTAAAATATCACACTTGTATTTGTATTCATCAATCCATTTCATAATCCATACATTTGCCAATCCAACTGACTGGACTTTGTTTATATAAAACATCGTTACAACTCATAGATAGAAGAATGTACTTTCTTCTTTTCACAATTCCTCGTAGAGGAATAACAACTAACAAATACAATTCATCTTCTGATAATCAAAAGAAGCATCAGAAAACAGCCATGTCTTCGTTCTAATCAATTTCCATCTGCAAAATTACTTGCAGGTCGATTCGATAATCGAGCATATTAAGCACTTGTCATTAAAATGAGGTGCTTTAATTAATCGTCTCAATAAAAGAACCACTGCTTTTATGAAACGACAGCAGTAAAAACATCAATCAAAAATCAAGTATCAAAAGAATGAACACAGCATAACAATGAACCATCAAAATACCATCCCAATCAGCCAAAGAATTGCTGTCCTATTTTTTACAAAAAGTAATTTCCTTCAAGTTCCAAATTACAATATTTGTAAAGTTTAGGAATATAAGTAACATACTTTGCTGATATAACATAATCTGTTTTCTTTCTATTCCTTTCATTAGTAATAAATGCAAAGGATAAAACTAAATCGAAATGTAACCAATTACTTTCCTTTCAGTTCATGCAACACATTTGATTCCAAGCAATCACGCACAGACGAGAAAGCAAACAACAATGCATATAGTTGCTCATACCCAAGCGATACAAAATTCGTTCTTCACGATTACAGATTTCCAACTGTATGAAAGAAGAAAAGATCATTTTTCCAAGTTATCCATCCACATTCCTATTTCTTTCCTCATGACTGTCCTAAAAACTGAATCCAAACGAGACACAATTCAAGATAACAATTCAGAGTGAAACTTACAAAATCCATTCGGAATTCACTTTCCAGCAGCAAGAATAATTTCATTCATAATCAGATTTAAATGAAAACAAGGAAGAATTTATCGTCCTTATCAATAATTCATTTAAATCAGGCTCATATGAATACCCAAAAATAGGTTAATACAACATCATATTTATCATAGAACAATTAGTATAAGAATGCATACTATGTACTTATTGTACTAGAAGAATCCATATTTCTTTCACTGTATTTTTAACCAAATAACAGTTATACAATCACGTAATCAATTATTCACATGACTTTCTATTTCCATGAACGCATATAGTTCAAAATAAAATTTATTCATTGTTGTTACCTACAGCAAGACCAATCATAATGCACAGTAAGGCTTCAATGCTATTTCCAGAATTCAAACAGCAAAAAGAGAAAAATTTCATTCCTTTAACCTTTCACTAAGAAAACAATCATTTTCTTCAGACTCAACAAGAATTGTTCGTGCCGATTTCATTTCTTCTAAATGACGGTGCCAAGATCAGAGACCACACGAAACAATTAAATATTTCATTTTGTATGCAAAAACACAAAGACTTAGAAAAACCAATCTAAATACTACATCACTTCCAACAATCCGAACTTATAAGGTTCAATAAACCCAGTTACTATTTCTTTCGAAATCTAAAACAACAGAGAAAGGAAGAACTAGTTTCCTATAATTTCAGTAAGAAAAAACCATCATTTGCTCGAATTTTATGAAATAAAACACCCAAATCGAGCTCACTATCTCGATCAAACATTTCTACCCGAAATCCATTTTTCAAGTTCATGATAATATGCAGAACTTCAGAATGCAATAATCAGTTATCATTACCTCTATCAAAGTAAACCCGTATAGGGTGTTAAATGCGTAAGTCTGGTACAGTCAAGACAAACCCAAACAACAAGACAACATTTCCATGCATTTATTCTTTTGCACAACAATCCAAAGCTAAGTCGTATTCACAAAGACAGTCCGAACTAGAAGATCGAACATCATCAATAAAACACAACAAATCATCTAACCCCACAAAGAAGAATCAACATAATTCATTTAATGCACAGAAATACAATGCCAAGCTCGTTTTCATGACTACTGTCCAAACTGTAAGATCAAGTCGTTTCCATAAAACACAACAAAATCAACCTTTCATCCCATCAAGAAAGAATGTAATCATTTATAAGTTCAGAAGAAAAATAATTTCTTTTCTAGCTCCCACGAATACCCAAATTGTATTCGTCCATTTATATAAAAAGAAGAAGCACAACAATAATTACATTTATCATTTCCCTCTAAACTCGTAATGCTTAGATAAAACTCTAATGCCAATTCCTTTAAAATCCAAAAATGTTATTTCCTTCTAAATCCAAAACAATGAGAAGGAAAGGAAAAGTCTTATTTCCTTTAAGAAAAATTTCAATATAGAAACGACGTCAACAACTCACACATCCTGTAGAGATTTTATCACAAAAATCATATAACAAAAGATCAATCATACCTAGTTCAATTCTTATGAAAACAACCCACACCGCTTACTGCACCGTTTCTTATATAACATTTAATTTGAGAAAAACCCATTTCTTCCCAAATACCGTCAACAACCAACACAACAAGTTCTTATTCCAACTCAATTCATACAAAGACATTAAATCACAAATAGCAAGAAAACGATTTCACCCATATCATTTCAAACAATGACAACAAGAATCGACTAACCCAAATCATCTCAACATGACAACAATCAGATAAACCAAAAACCCAAGAGCAGGGTTGTTTTAATGAGACGCTTAAACAAAGCAAGTGTTTTAAAGAGAAGGGCTTAACATGCCTGCAATTTCTTTTCCAAAACTCGAAGAAAACCACGTCTACAGAAGGTATTTCCTTCCACGGCGACAGCACGAGCTTCCAAACAATCCTTTCCTCTTCAGGCTCAGCAACAGCCTCCAAATTTCCAAAGAACAGTGATAAAACCCAAATGAAACTGGTTCGACTGAACCAAGCAAAAACCAAATGCAGAGCAACTTCTCAAAAATCCGAATCAACACAATAAACAATCAACATTTCCTCCATACACTTTCCAAGGCGGGCTGGTCACGAAGACCAAAAAAATTAAATGCATTAAAGGCTCAGCCTTTTCCTATTTTCTCACGCCACCGCCGACTTGGGTTGGCGAACTCCCAAGTTCAAATTTTGCATGTAAAACCAAATTTAGTGCATGACCAACTAGCTACCTCCATCTTTCTCCTGTTCCCTTGGTCGGCGCTATCCATGTAAGGACTCACATTAACTTCCATTAATTCCCTTTCATCCTTATCCTCTTCCCCAAGGGTCTCAATCACGTCCCCTTCTAGGTTAGGATTAGTTTAGGATTCATATTAGTGTTCAAACCTAGGTCATAGCCTAGTCTTTAGGTTAATAGAACTTAGGTTTATTTCACCCTTTTTTTTATATAATTTAAAAATCCACTTAGGATAGTAGTTTAGGATGTAAGGTAGAGCTTAGGATTAGATTAGGATCTAATTCCCTCTAACACCTAACACTAACCACCTTCAACTCCAAAGTCTTCTCAACTGACTTCTAATTCCAACACATGCGGGACATTCCGTCCTTTGTTAACATGCCCGAGCCACCCATATCCGGCATTCCTCGCTTACGGGTCTCACGTTATTACAACAATGTATGGTTCGTGAATCGAACCCATTTCTCGTTGGCATCTACGTACCAACTGTTCATACCTATAATCGTGTGGTGCACATTTATATTAACATTCAATCGGTTTAAGAGTAAATCGACAAAGCGATTACAAGAAGGCCACACATAAAGAGTTCAGCAAGCATAAGACAATTTGTCGTCACATCGCATAACATACAAGTAACAATAATAATCGCTTGTCCCATGCAAATAAATTACAGCATGCAAGAATCCAGTTTGCAACACATTCCCTTAAGATCAAAAATATATATTTTAACATGCTTGCCTTCATTTCAGTAGATACAATAGTATGAAAAATTAATCACCATGATAACTTACAAAATCAGGGTGTTACATTCCTCCTCTCTTAAAGAATCATCGTCCCGATGATCGATTAAACAAATCAAGGAGTTTCTAGGACAAAGTTCAGTTATTGTCCTTCCATTCATAAGTTCATACCAAAAATAGATTCACTCTTAAAAACAACGTTTTAAGACAACTGTACAATAGACTAATAATTGTCTAAATTTGGTAGAATTATCAGTTTTTCGAATTTCAAATTTGATTAAACAAATGTGGAAAAGTAGATCTCATTTCTTTGAGATTTTCCCAAGTTACACTTTCTTCGCTGAACTGGTCCCACTGGACCTTACATTGGTTCACTTCGCGATTTCTTAAGTACAACTGGCGAGTTCCCAGCACTCGAATGGGCTTAACCACGATTATTCCTGGGTCTTGGACCTGCAAGGAATTCCAATTCAGCACATGTGATAAATCTGTCACGTATTTCTTAAGCAAAGAAATATGAAAAACATCATGCATTTGAGACAAAGCAGGAGGTAATGCTAGATGATAAGCTACAGGGTTGA
Organism: Taxus wallichiana var. yunnanensis; assembly: GCA_018340775.1. Taxonomy (NCBI): domain Eukaryota; kingdom Viridiplantae; phylum Streptophyta; class Pinopsida; order Cupressales; family Taxaceae; genus Taxus; species Taxus wallichiana. The sequence goes on along the minus strand of CM031236.1, from coordinate 701,309,250 downwards.
TTATTTCAACAATTTCAAAAGGTCCCACGTATCGTGGTGACAACTTGGCAGCCTTGCCAAAAGTTATTGAGCTCTTTTTCGGCTTCACCCAAAGAAAGACCTTCTCTCCCAGTTTATAATTCTTGTCAACCCGCTTTAAGTCTGCATAACTCTTTTGCCTATTGGTAGCCTCCTTTAGATGTTCTCGAATCATTTTGATTTGTTGTTCCATTTCCATAAGGATTTCTAGCCCAATTACCTCTCTGTCCTCAACGTTGTCCCAGCTGACAGGGGTTCTGCATTTTCTTCCATACAATGCTTCAAAGGGCGCCATTTTTAAAGAGGCATGATAGGTGTTATTGTAAGCAAATTCTACCAGCGGAAGGTATTCCTCCCATTTATACTATTGGTCCATGCAATACATCCTTAACATGTCCTCTAAAACCTGATTGACTCTCTTAGTCTGTCCATCCATCTCCGGATGATATGCAGAATTGAAGTTTAATTTAGTTCCCAAGGCCGCATTAAGTCATGCTTGATATGGACTGTATCTTCTTTGTAATTGAAGATCTTTGACTAAGTTGGAATATGATTGGACTCTTTTATTTCTTTCATTTTGCACCTGAGTTTAATCTGACCTCGGAATGAATTGTGGATTTATCCATCTATAAGACCCAGCCTTGGATCAGTGGCATTGATCCAAGTGATGCTTTAAGTTTATTCGGGATGAACTAAAATTATAGACCTTATGCAGGTTGCAAGGTCTGAATGCGTTGAATAAGCTATTCCGGAGTCTAACTCAGGCTGATCGTGTTAAATGAATTGGTTCCCGATATCGTAATATCAAGAAGGTCTTGATCGTGGGCCAGGTAATAAATTCAGATACATTTATTTAACTAGCCTATTGGCAGTGCTGGAGTGAATCCTTTTCGTGAATGTATGTCTGTAGGTTCTTATTCTGAACATTTTAAATGTTAGACCTAAACTGGATTTATTAAGGTTAGTAACCTAAAACTAAACTATAATCTATGGGTTAGATTAGTGTTAATCTAACCTAGGCCTAAGCTATAAGCTAAATGTTCTAAGTTAGTAACCTAGTGCTATGGAGGTTAGACTAAGTTGCATCTTAAATCCTAACCTATGTTACTAACCTAACTAATGAACAAGGAAGAAAGGGGACCTATGAAAGGGTGCGAGCCATGGGCGGCAGTTTCTATGGCATTAAATGGGATGGATAAGCATGAAGGACAGGGATATAGTGGAAGTTTTAAATGGCTAGCAAAAGCTGACATGGTAGAGTCGCCAAAGTTAGAAATGGTCTTCGACTTGCGTTTGTCCATCGCCAACTATGGCGGTCGGTGGCAATGGATATTGAGTGGGAGTTTTGGAGTAAATGCGATTAATGAACTCGGTCTTCGAGCTCGGGTTTCTCGGGAAGACATGCAAAATGGAAAACTGGTATTTTGTTTGGTTTTTCATGCAATCCGGTTTTCCCTCTATCCGATCAACGGTTCTTCACACCGGTCTACTTGAGTTGCATGGCAAATATGAGAGTAACTAGCTCTTTTCTCTGTCAAGGAAATAACAAATTATTGTTGCTGAATCTAACGTGGAAAAAGAGGAGAAGGCTCGAGCTCTTTCAGTGGTCTTCTTCGGATTTTTAAGCAACATTACCAGGCATGTTAGGCCCTAACCTTTAAAAATATTGCTTTCTTTCAAATGATTTCATTAGAACAACTCTGTTCAGATGATTTTTGGGTTCAGTTGGTTTTTATGGTAGCTTGTGTGATTTAGTTGTTGTATCTTCTTACTGGCTCGACTTTTTTAAGTAAACCCTTGATGGGTGTGTATTGTGTTTCGAACTGTTATACTATCTCGCTGTATTTTGCATTTCGGATAAAGTTGTGGAAATGCTTGCAAGGAAAATACACGAAATCGGTTCTGTGGGAGTCCATGAATTGTTTCCTTGTTGGGTTCGAAAGCGATCGATACTTCTTGCTATCGACACTTGTCAAAAAGGATCTTGTTGGATTTTTGTTTGAATGTTCAGTATATTTCAACTTCTTTATAAGTTTTGTCGTGGGTTATGTAAGTTTTGGTTACTCAATCTTGTTGGGTTTTGCTATAATACTTAAGTTACTTTTGAACGGATGACTTGTTGTGTTTATAGTATTTGAATGTGACTTTGTAGAAGTTCTCCCTATGTTGCAATTATTTAATTCGATGAAAGTTGCAAGATAAATATACATATGAAATGACCCTGTGGAGTCCTTAGATTGTTCGCATATTTTGGATTTCTGTATAATCCTAGTTGTGAATACTTATTGTTTTGGCTCTGTTGGAATTCTTTATATATATATATATCATGTATTTTGGCCTCTGTAGAAGTGGGTCGTGAATGCCATACGTTTCTACCTCTGAAGGAGTTCAGATGTGAATACGGTATGTTATTATTTTGGTTAGAATTCTTGAATTTGATATGTATCCTGTATCCTTCTACTTCTGTAGAAGTTTATTTGTAGAATACCACATGGGTAAGACTCCTTTTTAAATCCTGGGGCGTATATTATGTTTTCCCTTTTGAATAATCTCAGTCGTGAATACTGTTATGATTCTTGAGTTGTGGTCACATGAAAGCAACTTCAATCTAAACTTGTTTTGAGCATTAGTGGTATGGATACTGTTGGAGTTTTGAAATGTTGCGAGTTGGCTTGATTTTCGATTAAACCTTCATTGTGTGTGCATAACGTTCGGACTCCTATTTTATATCCTTGTGTCCCTTTCTGTCCACTTCTGTGGAAAGTAAAAGGAAGGGCTTTCTTTTCATACCTTACTTGGTTGAGACCTTGTTGAGATTGTTTTCTGGAAAATGACTTCTAATATAAGTCATGGCTGTATTATTTAAGAATTTTTTCAAGTTAAATGAGGCTGTGCATGTTGTGTGGATTCAGTATGAATATCTCTACATAGGCATAGGGAAAACATCATTTGTTTTAATGTTATTGAGCCTCTTGTTTGACTGTGATAAAAAGGTTGTTCTTTTGATTTCGGCCTTGGAATCTAAGTCCTTGCAGAGTTTTAGTAGGGACTAGATTGAGCTGTACGTTGCTGGGTGGGATTGATGTCGTGCTTGTGCATGATTACGTCTTCTGTTAGTATGAATATCTAGTCGTGAGCTTGACTGAACTAAAGAACTGTTAACTGTACCTCGACAAGTGATGGCATTGGATATTTTATCGTTTGTTGATTAGTATGGAAGGTTATGTGGAGTCTATTTGATAGATTATTCATCACTGCCTTGGCGTGAGAGCTACTGTACAGCTAGTAAGCTATAGGAAGTTTTTATATTTAAATTTAAACAAAGCTGTGGTGCTTCTTATGGTCTCGTCTGATTTATTCGCATGCATATAAGGTGAATGCTTTACTCTTGAGGAGACGGTATAGTCATGAGCTTGATTTGAAGGGAAATATGAATGACTCGTTTTCTTTCTCTTCTGTTGTAAAGTATATGTTGATATATTTTTATCTAACTTTTGGAATTGTTTTAACATACTGATGGAATCATGAATTGTTATGATATTCATTTTATTATGTTGAATGTAATGGTCTGTCTGATGTTTGTTGTCCTTGGGATTCAGATGGATAGTTGTTTTAGATGCATTTGTTCTTCTTGGTCACTAACATTTATGATGAAATATCGGGAAGGTATCTAGGACTATTTAGTAACTAAAATATGAGTTACGCTTGTATAGTCTTATTGTATTACAAAAAGCATTATCTGAAATATGTTTGCATGTTTGGTGAAATGTTTTCATTTAAACAGTTGTTTAATGAAAACAATTGGTGATTGCAATTGTTTTAAGAGTTAGTGCTTATCATGCTCACCATCGAATCGACTTTTGTGTTGACAATTTTTGTAGATGGTTGCCATAAGTGGTAAAAGCACGCCATTCTAATAGGATGATCTGATTGTTTAATTTGGTTTTTGATGAATTTTAGCTTGATTCTCTGAATGTACTACTTGTAGAAAGATGTTCTTTTTCTATTGAGTATTGTATCAAAAATGCTTGAATGCATAAAATGTATTTGATTAGCTTGAGAGGAATGAAAAGAGCTATTTGTTACTTATATGATTGTATTCGTATTTTGATAGTTTGACCTTCTTTGGTTCAAATGATCTTGAGAGCATTGTTATTATTGTATAATTTGGAGACTTTTGTGATTATCAATGTAAGCTTGCAAGAATATGTGGTCGAATAATTATGATTGTTTAGTAGTTCTAGTATGTTCTATCTAAAGCTAAATTGGAATTTAGATCTCTATCTTTCTGGAAGCTAGGGTTAAAATAAACTCGAACGGGAAGCTAAACAAGTGAATAAATTATTACTTCCTAGTCTTGTTCTAAGTCAAGACAACATTCAATTGGAATCTAAATCACTTTATCTCGATGCTAATAAGTAAGATAAGATTTCAGCTATAAGAAAAGATATAAACCTAAAAAGGGTTTGGTTAGCAATCTCATGTGAAGATTGAGGGTTATTGCCCAATTTCGTTGATTTAGAATTATGTATATTCTATGAACTCCTCAAGGGACCTCTTGTCTTAATAACTTCTCTTATGTAATGGGTTTTACTAAGAAAGGTAATTCTAAGGTGAGGAACTCGGGGGTTGGGAAAGACTACCCTTTAGGGAGCGTCTTATGGTATAATTTTAACTCAACGTATGTAACATTTATTAATAACTAGATCTTTCGAGGTGGATTTAAAGGTTGATGGCACAATTCAATCAAGGGTTGTACCTTCGAGAAGATTAGGATCTTCTCGAAGATACAACAATGCAGTGATTTTGACGACACTTTGCATTGATCTTTAAGATTTACACCTTTAACTCGATCAAGTTACTCTGCACCGATTAGGAATGTGGTCACGTTATAAGGCTGCCCTAGGAGAATTGGGGTATCTTGACACACTGGATTAACTAGGGTTGACCCAGTATGTCAGCGTATCCCTAGTCCTCGGGAGCATCCCTATAACGTTGTCATCTTACTAATCCGTTCCTGAGTGAATAACGTGGGATAGGAGAGACTGACAGAAGTCAGTATAAGACATTCTACATAACATAGGAATGGGGTGAAGGACGTATTCCAGATTGATGAGTATGCCATCAAGGAATACGAGACATAAGCATTATGTTTCAAATCTTTGGCCAAAGTATCGCAAGCTACTGATTGCGTTGTCCTAAATCACCTAGTCTAAGGGATGAGATGCTGATGAATAATGGTAACAATTATTCAAATAGGTTCCTTAGACAAAGCATTCTAAATCCCAGTGTCTGGAAGAGAACCGCAAGAGTGATGTGTTAAATAAAAACGCAAACTCTTACTACACATGAGTAGATCGGTAGATTACCGAGTCATGGAATGAATAGATCGGAGGTACTCCGAGTCATTACTGACTGCATATGGTTATCTCATTATAGGAATGGTTGTTTTGATTTATGAGTTCTAAATTATGTATTTAGAACTAGGAAGCATTTATCAAAAAAATAAAAAATTTCTTATTCTAATGTGTAAAAATGAGGATGTTACATCTTGGTATCGTAGTGAAGGTTGCGGCTCTTGGACCTATGTGTCCATAATCATGATGAAAACCTAAATTTTCTTGTAACAGAAAATGGTTAGAACAAGGGGGAACGTTGCGAATAATGCTCCACCTAAAGGAGGGGCGGTAACAACCCAGAAACTTGATGAGATCCTTGCTGCCCTGTTGGACACAAGAGATCGTTTAGCTGTACTTGAACAGCAAGTGATGGGTAATGAGGAGGATGATGAAGTTGGTAATCACAATCAGCAACCTCCTGAGGACAACCCCGATTTGGGTGTTGATATTAATGCTGGAAATGCACCGTCCAACCGTAAAAACAAAAAGGCCGGGTTAGCGGAGAACTCACTAATGATATAAAAAGGATAAGCCCACCTAAGTATGATGGAACCGCATTAGGAGATGGAGCTGAGAACTGGCTCAGCGAAATGGAGAAGTACTTTGCAATAAGAAACTTCTCAGAGGAAACCAAAGCTATTTGGGGAGCCTATCATCTTTCCCACGAACCATCTTCGTGGTGGGATAGCCGTAAAGCAGAGCTAAACATTGATGAGACCAATATTACTTGGGATCAATTTAAAGGCTATTTTAGGCAACGTTGGCTGCCACAACTTTTCTATGATCGAAAAATGACAGAATTCAAGAACTTAGCTCAAGGGAAGCTAACGAATGGCCCAGAATCATCGGGAGTGGTTTACAAAACTCCTCAAGTATGTACCGCAAGATCAAACCGATGAGAAGTTCGAATACGGAAATTCATCATGGGATTGAATCCCGTGATAGGGGAGAGGTTGATGTTCACAGTCCAACCACTATGGAAGGAGTTGTTGAAAAGGCCATAAGACAAGAACAGAAATTAAAGGCTATTTCTGCTCATAAAGAGGAAGTGCGGAAGAAGACTTCAAATGTAACATCCCCATTTTAAGATACTAGAACAAGGGAATTTTTATTTTTATTTTTTGATAACGTTCTCTATTATGAATTATAAAATTCAAACACACGTTCAAGTTTTAATAATTGTTCTCTGCCCAAACAACGCAGTTTGGATCACACAATTTCTTTTTAAAACTAATGTTCCCTGTTCGCATATTTACAATATGGAACACACATTCAATGCCATTCAATCTTATAACAGATTCTATATGCTGCTGTAAATGACTCGAGGAACTGCCGATCTTCCATTTTCATGGCTCGGAGTTTCAACGATCCTTCATTTCATGACTCGGCAACAACCGATCCTTCATGTTTGTTTATGCATAGTATATTATATATACCTGTTCTCATAACCGTTTCCGGTTATCGAAGTGATCCATTTAAGAAGCCTATCTCGAATATACATTCGATATTCATCGACATCTGCATCTTAAATTAAGTGATAAGGACAACGCAACTAGCAATTGCGATACTTTGGCCAAAGATTTTCACATGCTTTGCATGATCATATTCTGGATGTGATACACATCAATGGAATATGTCCTTCACTTCACTTCACCTCGTATCTAGAATGGTCTTTCTGGTTCCTACCAGTCCTCTTCGTTTAAGGTCATATTTAAACTACAAATTTCCAACTAGTAATATGAACGAATATAGGAAGGCACTCCTGGTAACTAAAGATACGCAGACATACGGTGTCGTTTCCCCATGACTCCGTGTGTCTAGTTATCTTTAGTATTCCGGAGTCACTCCGTATACCAGATCATACTCTATCCCCTGCTAAGAGCTACACATTCAGCCTATGTATTCTTGATGTTTTAATTCGGGAGGGCATTGCAATATGTCAGCTGCAACATTGTGTCGTCATGAAGACCCCGTCTTCATGGAGACACCTTGCTGTAGCTGGCGTATGCCAATGTCCTGCAGAACCCACCCATCGAGAATACACATCCTGCTCAAGTGATTTGGATATGATTTAATAATTAAGAGTCAACTTTCAGCATCCATGCTGATCCCTTTATCCTCATTTCCATTACAGTTGTATATAGCTAAGAGGGACTAAATCCGTCCATTAGCTTGCTATGCATCTTCTCCTTCGTATCGAAGGGCTACATTTCCCTACTTGGTTCACTTCTTAATCATTGGATTAAGCAGTCCGTACCGACGGACGTGATAAGTTTAACCTATTAAACTTAGCCAAGATTTTCCCAACTGTAACTAAATTCAGAATACTAACTTATTAGACGTCATTTAAATGAGGTCTAATTCCCAAGAATGTATTCATTTGTTCTCCTTAACGTTATATAGTTAAGGTCCATTAGTTATGGATATACTTATCCTATATCCTTTATTCTGAATTCAGCATACGAGATCATTAATGGAGTTCGAAAGCGAAGTTTGATTACTCCAAAGTTAATTGATATTCCTTAGCTCCTAAGCTAATCCTGAATACTTGTCGGTTATGGAATCATATTCTTCCTAATCATTTTTAATGTCAATTAAAAATTCATCTTTACCCAAGTATGAACTAATTGCATATTTCAACTTAAAAGTTGCATTTAGGTAAGAACAGATATCAGATCCCATTTAGCATCCATCCAAGGACAATTAAACAAATCCAAATCAAGAAATAACATTATATTTCCAATTTAGTCATCAATATCAAACTGATATAATTATTAAAAATATCACACTTGTAATTGTATTCATCATTTCATGTCATGATCCATACATTTACCAATCCAACTGAATGGACAAGGTTTACATAAAACCTCAATACAACTCATAGATAGAAGAATATACTTTCTTCTTTTCACAATTCCTCGAAGAGGAATAAAAGCAACAATTACAATTCATCTTCAACTAATCAAGAAGCATCAGAAAATAGCCATGTCTTCATTCTAATCAAATTCCATCTGTAAAATGATTTGCACGGGTCAGTTCAATGAACTGAGCATATTAAGCACTTATCCTTAAAATGAGGTGCTTCAACTAACTGTCTCAATAAAAGAACCCTGCTTTTATGAAACGACAGTAAGACATCAATCACGAAATAGGTACAAAAGAAAGATCAGCATAACAACTGAACTATCAAAATAACATCACAACCAGCCAAAGAACTGCTGTCCCGTTTCCACATAACCGTTACAAGTCTTAATTCACAATATTTGCATAGTTAGAAATATAAATAGCTTACTGCTGATATAACACACTGTTATCCTTTCCACGCCTTTCATTAATAATAAATGCAAAGGATGAAACTAACTGAAATGTAAACCCGTTACTTTCCTTTCAGTTCATGCATCATATTAGAATCCAAGCAATCAAGCACAGACAAGAAAGCGAACAGCAATGCATATAGTCGCTCTTATCTAAGCACTACAAGATTCGTTATCAACGAATTATAGATTTCCAACTGAATGAAAGAAGAACAGATCATTTTTCCAAATCATTCATCCATGTCCCTATTTCTTTCCACATGACTGTCCTAACAATGGAATCCAAACGAGAGACAAATCAAGATAACAGTTCAGAGTGAAACTTACAAAATCCATTCGGAATTCACTTTCCGGCAGCAAGAATAATTTCATTTATAATCCTTTTAAAATGAAAACAGGGAAGAATTCATCATCCATATCCATATTTCAAGTTCATAATAGTATGCAGAACTCCAGAATGCAAAATCAGATGTCATTGCCTTTATCAAAGTAAACCGTATAGGGTGTCAATACATGGATCTAGTACAGTCAAGACAACCCCCCATAGCAAGACAAAATTTCTAGGAATGTATTCCTTTGCTCAGCAATCCAAGGCTAAGTCGTAATCACCAAAATACAGTCAATCTCAAAATACCTATCAACATCAATAAACACAACTAATCATCATACTTTCTTAGTAAGATCACCGTTTATTCATTATACATTCAGAAGGAAAGCTATTTCTTTTCTATCTCCCTCGAATACTCATTCGTATTCGTCAATTCACATAAAAGAAGAAACACAGAAATAATTATATTACTAGCATATCCGTCTAATCGAGTTCACAATACTTACATAAAACTCTAATGCCAATTCCTTTAAAATGCAAAATGCTATTTCCTTCTAATCCCAAAACAGCAGAGGGAAAAGAAAATTTTTATTTCTTCAGCAAGAAAAGGAAAGAAACAGCCAAAAACGTGTTATCATTTCTTTTTCCAAGGCAACTTCCTATATTCAGACAAAATCCAATGTTGTATTCATCCTAATCAAACACAACAGAAGAGAGAAGATCCATTTCCTCTTGTAAAAGAAATTTCAGATATAAAATGACCTCATGCAACTCGACTTCGGCCATAATGCGATACAATTATATCACGAAAGACCATATAACAAAGAACATTCTCATAGCAGTGAAAACAACCCACACAGTCTGCCAGTTCATGATATAAAACTTAAACAGTGAAATACCCATTCCATGAAGCTCGAAAAGAAATGATATTTCTTTTAATCCCGAATAGCAGATAGTAAACAAAAAGATCTTATTTCCTTCAATGAAAACTTCAGTATAGAAACGACCTCAGGCCGTTCACACAACCAATACAATCATATCGCAAGTTCAGGTGACAACAAAACAATAGTACAGCAATAAAATACCCATACTGCCTGTACAGTTCCACATTCTATTTTACAAGAATAACTAGTTCGAAATTTCATATTATGTCAATAACCAGCACAACATGGAGGTGTTTCCACTCAATTAAAATGCAAGGACAGATCAATCACAACAGCAAGAGAATGATTTTACCCCATCATTTCCAAAAATGACAGCAAGGGTCAACGAACCCAAATCATAGCAACATAACACGACTGTATTTCCACTTCTTCTTTTTTACATACAAAGGCAGTTCCAACACAACAGCAAGGGAACGATTTCTCAGAAAGGAGAACATCTCACAAAGCTGTTCCTATTTCATACAACATGAACAGAGAAAGAAACTATCTATTTCAATCCACCATACTGTCAACCATCTAATACAGTAATTCATGTTCCAACTTGATTCGTGCAAAGACGAATCAAAGCCTAGCAACCAGAAGCGAAGCTTCTTAACATTTTCAAAAAAGAAGGCAAGAATCAACGAAATCCAAATCAAATCGACCCGACAACAATCACACAATCCAAACCCAAGAGCAGGGTTGTTTTAATGAGACACTTAAACAAAGCAAGAATTTTTAAAGAGAAGGGCTTAACATGCCTGTAATCTCTTTTCCAGAACCCGAAGAAAGCTTCGTTTGCCGAGTTATTTCCTTCCACCACGGCAGCACAAACTTCCCAACACTCCTTTCTTCTTCAGGCTCAACAACAGCCTTAAAATCTCCAAGAACAGTGTCAAATTCCAAGAGCTGGGTCGACTGAACCAGACCAGAAAAACCAAATGCAGAGCAACTTTGCAAAAGCCCGAATCGACAAAATGAAAATCAGAATTCCCTCATACACTTTCCAAGGCGAGCTGGTCGCGAGGACCAAGAATAATCAATGCATTAAAGGCTCTACCTTTTCCTAACTTCCCACGCCACTGCCAACTTGAGTTGGCAAACTCTAAATTTCAAATTTCCCATGCAAAACCGAATTTGGCTCTATCTCCACATAGATACCTCCATTTCTTACCTGCCCCGCCAAAACTGGCACTGTCCACGTATGGACTTTCTATTAAATGCTAATGAATACCCTCCTTCCATCCTTATCCTTTCCCTCCAAGGGTCATGCCCCTTTAGATTAGGATTAGTTTAGGTTGCATATAGTGTTCAACCTAGGTCTTAGTTTAGCCTTAGGTTATTAGGGCTTAGGTCTATTTTTCCCCTTTTTTTTTGTAATTTAAAAATCCACTTAGGATAGTAGTTTAGGATGCATGTTAGGACTTAGGATTAGTTTAGGGTTTTAATTCCTACTAACCACTAACACCAAACAACTTCCATCCAGCCTTCCAACTGACATTCACGTTAATGCAGAGCAGGACGTTCCGTCCTTTGGATCACGTGTCAAGGCCACCCGTGTCCAGGCATTTCTTGCCTCACGAGGTCCCAAGTTCGACAGTACAGGGTTCAAAAATCAAACCCCTGTCGTTGGCATTTACGTGCCAGCTGCTCATTCCTACAATCAGGCGCTGCACGTTCATATCAACCTCTGGTTCGGTTCAAGAGTAAATCGACACAGAAATCACAAGAAGCCCTCAGCACACTTTGGATCAATGAAATTGATTCAAGGTGTGTTGTCAATCAGCAACGAGAGTTTAGCAAGTATACGACAATTTGTCGTCACATCAGCAAACACGCAAGTACAATAACTGTTGTCCTAACAATAAATCACAGCATGCAAGAATCCAAGTTAGCAACACATTCCTTTAAGATCAGAGTTTATCTTAACATGTTTGCTTTCATTCCAGCAGTTATAACAGCATGAAAAACTTTCACCAAGATAACATACAAAATCAGAGCGTTACATTCTTCCCTCCTTAAAGAATCATCGTCTCGATGATCAGTTTAAATAAATCAAGGAGTTCCTAGGACAAAGTTCAGTTATTGTCCTTTCATTCATAAGTTCATACCAAAAATAGATTCACTCTTAAAAACAACGTTTTAGGACAACCATGTCATAGACTAATAATTGTCTAAATTTGGTAGAATTATCAGTTCTTTGAATTTCAAATTCAATTAAACAGGTGTGGAAAAGTAGATCTCATTTCTTCGAGATTTTCCCAAGTTGCACTTTCTTCGCTGAACTGGTCCCACTGGACCTTACATTGGTTCACTTCGTGATTTCTCAAGTACAATTGGCGAGTTCCCAAAGCACTCGAATGGACTTAACCACGTTATTCACGGGTCTTGGACTGCGAAGGAATTCCAATTTAGCACATGTGATAAATCATCACGTATTTCTTAAGCAAAGAAATATGAAAAACATCATGCATTTGAGACAAAGCGGAGGTAATGCTAGACGATAAGCTACAGGGTTGATTATTTCAACAATTTCTAAAGGTCCCACGTAACGTGGCGACAACTTGGAGCCTTGCCAAAGTTATTGAGCTCTTTTTCGGCTTCACCCGAAGAAAGACCTTCTCTCCCGAGTTTATAATGCACCATCACCCGCTTCAAGTCTGCGCATAGCTCTTTTACCTATTGGCAGCCTCCTTTAGATGTTCCCGAATCATTTTGATTTGCTGTTCCATTTCCATAAGGATTTCTGGCCCAATTACCTCTTTTTCCTCAACGTTGTCCCAGCTGACAGGGGTTCTGCATTTTCTTCCATACAATGCTTCAAAGGGCACCATTTTTAAAGAGGCATGATAGGTGTTATTGTAAGCAAATTCTACCAGCGGAAGGTATTCCTCCCATTTATACTATTGGTCCATGCGATACATCCTTAACATGTCCTCTAAAACCTGATTAACTCTCTCGATCTATCCATCCGTTTGGATGATATGCGAGAATCAAGTTCAATTTAGTCCCCAAGGCCACATTAAGTGTTTGCCAAAACCTTGATGTCATCCTCGGATCTCATCCGATATGATTAATTCGGTATTCCATGCAATCGGAAGATTTCATGTACAAATATTCTTCTTTAGCATTGGTGCATCGTCCTTCAAATTACAGTAATGAAGTGTGCCACTTTGGTCAATTTGTCGACTCTGACCAAGATAATGTCATGCTTATTTTTGACATAGGCAATCCTTGAGCGAAATCCATCGTTATCACTTGCCATTTATACTACGAAATCTTTGTGGGGATATAATAATCCAGAGTGGGTGCATATGTTCCACCTTAACATGCCGACATTCCAAGTAGTGTGTTACAAACTCGCCACATCCTTTTTCATTCCCTTCCGAAATATTGCTTTGCTTAAGATCAACGAGCATTTTTGTAATGCCGGGGTGTCCAGAAAAAAGGTGAATTATGGAATTTAGTTAACAATTTTCCTCTTAAGTCATTTGCGAGGTATATATACCCTATTTTCGAACCTCAGAATTCCTTCATTATCAAAACGGAATCCCTTATACCTGACGTCCTGCGGGTCTGCAGCAAGTGCTGATTTGACTTGCTGGAAATAAGGATCTGATTCCAAGGCATCTTTCACCTCATCCTTAAATTGAGTTCTCAACGTTATAAGAGCAGAGATATGCTTCCTTCGACTCAGAGCATCTGCCACTCTATTTTCCTTGCCCTTAATGTAGCTTATATCGAAATCATACTGAGACAGAAATTCTAACCATCTTCGTTGCCTTGCATTCAGATTTGGCTGAGTAAAAATATACTTCAGCCCTAGATGGTCTGTTTTTAACTCGAAGGGCTTGCCTAAAAGGTAATGCCTCCACATTTGAAGTGCATGAACAATGGCAGCGAGCTCAAGATCATGTGGAGCATAGTTCTGTTCATGTAACTTAAGCTTTCTGCTTTCATAAGCGATGACATGGTTATTCTGTAATAGAATACCTCCAAGGCCTTCTCCTGAGGCATCCGTTACAACCATAAAATCTCCATTTGGATCAGGTACAGTCAAAATAGGTGCTGTAGTTAACTGTTCCTTTAAATTTTTAAAGGCAGATTCACATTTGTCTGTCCAGACAAATTTCTTTTCTTTCTTTTGTAGCGAAGTGATTGGGGCAGCAATTTTTGAAAAGTCCTTAATGAACTTTCGATAATATCCAGCCAAGCCCATGAAGCTCCTCACTTCGTGCACATTCTTAGGCACAGGCCACTCAGTTATAGCTGTGATCTTTGAAGGGTCAACAGCTATCCCATTTTTCTTATAACGTGTCCCAAATAATGCATACGCATCATAAAAGGAACATTTGGACAGGTTTGCCATACAACTTCCTCTTTCTTAAGATTTCCAAGCACTATCCTGAGATGTTCTTGGTGCTCTTCGACATTTTTAGAGTATATAAGAATGTCGTCTAAGAATCTGAAAGAACAAACTTGTCTAAGTATTCTTGAAAAATATTGTTCATTAGATTCATGAAGGCGGCAGGTGCATTAGTCAACCCAAAAGGAAACACCGTGAACTCATAATGCCCGTACCTCATTCTAAAAGTTGTTTTATGAATATCTTCTTCCTTTATTCTCAGCTGATGGTACCCTGATCGAAGATCTATTTTTGAATAAACTGATGCTCCTCGCATCTGATCAAACAGATCATCAATCCTAGGAAGTGGGTATCGATTTTTAATAGTTGCTTTGTTCAGCATTCTGTAATCAATGCACAGCCTCAAAGTGCCATCCTTTTTCTTTACGAAAATTACCGGCACTCCCCAAGGTGAGATGCTCGGTCTTATCAGCCCCTTAGTCAGAAGTTCTTGTAACTGAGCCTTCAGCTCTACCAACTCAATGGTAGTCATTCTATAAGGTGCCTTAGATATGGGTTCCGTTCCTGGTTTGATTTCTATTGCGAAGTCAAACTCACGTTTGGGCGGAAGACCTGGCAATTCCTCCGAAACACATCATGAAAATCCCTCAACAATGGATATCTTTCCATGCAATCATTATCTTCCTCTGTATTTTCTGTCACTTTTACTGCATACAAAGTGCAGCCTCTATTTTTAGCCCTTTTTAGTTGCATACCCGTCGGTTTCCTAACTATGACTTCCCGTTTACACCTTGAATGACTGCTTTTTCTGCAGGTCATCAAAGCAACATATTTGTTTTTCATAATAGTCGACCTTTGCCTTATGTTCAGCCAACTAGTTAACTCCAATAATGATATCATATGATCCTAGAGGAGTGACATACAAGTCAACTTCGGTGGAGAAACCGAGCGAGATCAAGAATTGCCCCAAAAAGGCACATTTCAACTGTATGGACAACATTATTCCCATAATGCACTGTCCATGTTTTATCCATTCTTGCAGTCTTTATTTTTAATTTCATAGCAAGTTTAGCTGAAATAAAACATTCTGTAGCTCCAATATTAAAAAGCATAACTACAGGTGTACCGAATAACTTACCCGTAACTTCTATGGGTGTCACTTGCTTTTCAACATGCATTAGCCACTGCAGCGTGTATCCTATGCTTTGCTTTCCATGCGATCATCCTTCTTCAGAGGATAGTGATTCGCATAGTGGTCCTTTCAACAGTTGAAGCATCCTCCAGCTGGCCCTTTTCTAGGCTCAAATTTGTTACTAGCCTTGAAGTTATCATTAAACTTCCATAGGACTTCGTCGATGCCATTAACTTTTGTGAAGCTTTTCCGCATGCTATTTATGGTCATTCATCACGGGTTTCTTGTTCTTATCTCAACAATTTTGTTTTTCACACCAAACCTTTTCCAAGGTCCCCTTTTTGGTGCGAGATGAAGAAGGATTGGGAATCTTCTTCCTTATCTCTTCCTGTGAGCGAGATATTGCCCTCAATTTTTGTTCCTATTTGATTGCCTTTTAACAACTCCATCCATGGTGGTTGGGCCGTGGACATTCACTTTGCCACCAATGATGGGATTTAGTCCCATTATGAATTTCGTATTACGAACTTCTCGTCGACTTAATGCTTTGCGGCACATACTTAAGGAGTTTAGTAAACCCTTCCCAGTATTCCGTCATCGATAACCTTCCTTGTGACCAGTTCTGAAATTCAGTCATTTTCCTATCAAAATAGAGTTGAGGCAGCCATCGTTTCCTAAAATAACCCTTAAATTGATCCCGAGTTATGTTTGAGTCGACAATATTCAGCTCCACCTTACGGTTGTCCCACCATGATGATGCTTCATGAGAAAGTTGATATGCTCCCCATATCGCTTTAGTCTCTTCGGAGAAGTTTCTTATTGTAAAGTATTTCTCCATTTCACCGAGCCGTTCTCGGCTCCATCTCCAAGAGTTGTTCCATCAAACTTTGGAGGACTTATTCTTTTTATATCATTTGTAAGTTCAAATTGCTAATCTTGCCCTTTTATTTTCGGGGGATTAGGAGCATTTACATTATTATCATCAACACCCTTGGATTCCCTCCATTGATGTTGTCCAAAGGAGGCGGTGATCATTTATCTCACTTCATTATCCTCCTCTTCATTGCCCATTGATTGCTGTTCTAGAATGAGTCAAACGATCCTCGTATCAAGTAGGGCAGCAAGGATTTCATCCACTTTTTTAGGCGATCACTTTGCTTCTCCCCCGAGTAACGGGTTATTCACAGCATTCCCTCTTGTCCTGACCATTTTCTGTTCAATAAGAAAATGTAAACCTTATTAATATCGTGGACTCATTAGGTCCAAGAGCTGCAACCTTCAGCTCTGATACCAAGATGTAACATCCCCATTTTAAGATACCAGAACAAGGGAATTTTTTTTTTTTTAATGTTCTCTGTTATGAATTATAAAATTCAAACACACGTTCAAGTTTTAATAATTGTTCTCTGCCCAAACAACGCAGTTTGGATCACACAATTTCTTTTTAAAACTAATGTTCCCTATTCGCATATTTACAATATGGAACACACATTCAATGCCATTCAATCTTATAACAGATTCTATATGCTGCTGTAAATGACTCGAGGAACTGCCGATCTTCCATTTTCATGGCTCGGAGTTTCAACGATCCTTCATTTCATGACTCGGCAACAACCGATCCTTCATGTTTGTTTATGCATAGTATATTATATATACCTATTCTCATAACCATTTCCGGTTATCGAAGTGATCCATTTAAGAAGCCTATCTGAATATATGTTACTGATATTCATCTGACATCCTGCATCTTAAATTAAGTGATAAGGACAACGCAACCAGCAATTGCGATACTTTGGCCAAAGATTTTCACATGCTTTGCATGATCATATTCCTGGATGTGATACACATCAACGGAATACGTCCTTCACTTCACTTCACCTGTTATCTAGAATGGTCTTTCCTGGTTCCTACCAGTCCTCTTCGTTTAAGGTCAGATTTAAACTACCAATTTCCAACTAGTAATATGAACGAATATAGGAAGGCACTCCTGGTAACTAAAGATACGCAGACATACGGTGTCGTTTCCCCATGACTCCGTGTGTCTAGTTATCTTTAGTATTCGAGTCACTCCGTATACCAGATCATACTCTATCCCCTGCTAAGAGCTACACATTCAGCCTATGTATTCTTGATGTTTTAATTCGGGAGGGCATTGCAATATGTCAGCTGCAACATTGTGTCGTCATGAAGACCCCATCTTCATGGAGACACCTTCTTAGTGGCCGGCGTATGCCAATGTCTGCGAAACCACCCATCGAGAATACACATCCTGCTCAAGTGATTTGGATACGATTTAATAATTAAGAGTCAACTTTCAGCATCCATGCTGATCCCTTTATCCTCATTTCCGTTACGATTGTATATAGCTAAGAGGACTAAATCCGTCCATTAGCTTGCTTGCATCTTCTCCTTCATATCGAAGGGCTACATTTCCTACTTGGTTCACTTCTTAATCATTGGATTAAGCGGTCCATACCGAAACGACGTGATAAGTTTAACCTATTAAACTTAGTCAAGATTTTCCCAACCGTAACTAAATTCAAAATACTAACTTATTAGGCGTCATTTAAACGAGGTCTAATTCCCAAGAATGTATTCATTTGTTATCCTTAACGTTATATAGTTAAGGTCCATTAGTTATGGATATACTTATCCTATATCCTTTATTCTGAATTCAACATACGAGATCATTAATGGAGTTCGAAAGCGAAGTTCGATTACTCCAAAGTTAATTGATATTCCTTAGCTCTAAGCTAATCCTGAATACACTTCGATTATGGAATCATATTCTTCTAATCATTTTTAATGTCAATTAAAAATTCATCTTTACCAAGTATGAACTAATTGCATATTTAAACTTAAAATTTGCATTTAGGTAAGAACAGATATCAGATCCCATTTAGCATCCATCCAAGGACAATTAAACAAATCCAAATCAAGAAATAACATTATATTTCCAATTTAGTCATCAATATCAAGATCGATATAATTATTAAAAATATCACACTTGTAATTGTATTCATCATTTCATGTCATGATCCATACATTTACCAATCCAACTGAATGGACAAGGTTTACATAAAACCTCAATACAACTCATAGATAGAAGAATATACTTTCTTCTTTTCACAATTCCTCGAAGAGGAATAAAAGCAACAATTACAATTCATCTTCTACTAATCAAGAAGCATCAGAAAATAGCCATGTCTTCATTCTAATCAAATTCCATCTGTAAAATGATTTGCAGGGTCGATTCAATGAGGCCCAGAGCATATTAACACTTATCCTTAAAATGAGGTGCTTAAACTAATTGTCTCAATAAAAGAACCCTACTTTTATGAAACGATAGTAAGACATCAATCACGAAATAGGTACAAAAGAAAGATCAGCATAACAACTGAACTATCAAAATAACATCACAACCAGCCAAAGAATTGCTGTCCCATTTCCACATAACATTCTCAAGTCTTAATTCACAATATTTGCACAGTTAGAAATATAAATAGCTTACTGCTGATATAACACACTGTTATCCTTTCGATGCCTTTCATTAATAATAAATGCAAAGGATGAAACTAACTGAAATGTAAACCCATTACTTTCCTTTCAGTTCATGCATCATATTAGAATCCAAGCAATCAAGCACAGACAAGAAAGCGAACAACAATGCATATAGTCGCTCATATCTAAGCACTACAAGATTCGTTATCAACGAATTATAGATTTCCAACTGAATGAAAGAAGAACAGATCATTTTTCCAAGTCATTCATCCATGTCCCTATTTCTTTCCACATGACTGTCCTAACAATGGAATCCAAACGAGAGACAAATCAAGATAACAGTTCAGAGTGAAACTTACAAAATCCATTCGGAATTCACTTTCCGGCAGCAAGAATAATTTCATTTATAATCCTTTTAAAATGAAAACAGGGAAGAATTCATCATCCATATCCATATTTCAAGTTCATAATAGTATGCAGAACTCCAGAATGCAAAATCAGATGTCATTGCCTTTATCAAAGTAAACCGTACAGGGTGTCAATACATGGATCTAGTACAGTCAAGACAACCCCCCATAGCAAGACAAAATTTCTAGGCATGTATTCCTTTGCTCAGCAATTCAAGGCTAAGTCGTAATCACCAAAACAGTCCAATCTCAAAAGACCGATCAACATCAATAAACACAACTAATCATCATACTTTCTTAGCAAGATCACCGTTTATTCATTATACATTCAGAAGGAAAGCTATTTCTTTTCTAGCTCCCACGAATACTCATTCGTATTCGTCAATTCACATAAAAGAAGAAACACAACAATAATTATATTACTAGCATATCCGTCTAATCGAGTTCACAATACTCAGATAAAACTCTAATGCCAATTCCTTTAAAATGCAAAATGCTATTTCCTTCTAATCCCGGAACAGCAGAGGGAAAAGAAAAGTTTTATTTCTTCAGCAAGAAAAGGAAAGAAACAGCCAAAAACGTGTTATCATTTATTTTTCCAAGGCAACTTCCTATATTCAGACAAAATCCAATGTTGTATTCATCCTAATCAAACACAACAGAAGAGAGAAGATCCATTTCCTCTTGTAAAAGAAATTTCAGTATAGAAACGACCTCATGCAACTCGCACAGCCGATACAATTATATCACGAAAGACCATATAACAAAGAACATTCTCATAGCAGTGAAAACAACCCACACAGTCTGCCAGTTCATGATATAAAACTTAAACAGTGAAATACCCATTCCATGAAGCTCGAAAAGAAATGATATTTCTTTTAATCCCGAACAGCAGATAGTAAACAAAAAGATCTTATTTCCTTGATGAAGCTTCAGTATAGACGACCTCGGACCGTTCACACACACCAATACAATCATATCGCAAGTTCGGTGATAACAAAACAATAGTACAGCAATAAAATACCCATCTTTGCTATACGGTTCCACATTCTATTTTACAAGAATAACCAGTTCGAAATTTCATATTATGTCAATAACCAGCACAACATGGAGGTGTTTCCAATCAATTAAAATGCAAGGACAGATCAATCACAACAGCAAGAGAACGATTTTACCCCATCATTTCCAAAAATGACAACAAGGGTCAATGAACCCAAATCATAGCAACATAACACGACTGTATTTCCACTTCTTCTTTTTTTTACATACAAAGGTAGTTCCAACACAACAGCAAGGGAATGATTTCTCAGAAAGGAGAACATCTCACAAAGCCTGTTCCTATTTCATACAACATGAACAGAGAAAGAAACTATCTATTTCAATCCACCATACTGTCAACCATCTAATACAGTAATTCATGTTCCAACTTGATTCGTGCAAAGACGAATCAAAGCCTAGCAACCAGAAGCGAAGCTTCTTAACATTTTCAAAAAAAAAGAAGGCAAGAATCAACGAAATCCAAATCAAATCGACTCGACAACAATCACACAATCCAAACCCAAGAGCAGGGTTGTTTTAATGAGACACTTAAACAAAGCAAGAATTTTTAAAGAGAAGGGCTTAACATGCCTGTAATCTCTTTTCCAGAACCCGAAGAAAGCTTCGTTTTCCGAGTTATTTCCTTCCACCGTGGCAGCACAAACTTCCCAACACTCCTTTCTTCTTCAGGCTCAACAACAGCCTTAAAATCTCCAAGAACAGTGTCAAATTCCAAGAGCTGGTCGATTGAACCGAACCAGAGAAAAACCAAATGCAGAGCAACTTTGCAAAAGCCCGAATTGACAAAATGAAAATCAGAATTCCCTCATACACTTTCCAAGGCGAGCTGGTCGCGAGGACCAAGAATAATCAATGCATTAAAGGCTCTGCCTTTTCCTAACTTCCCACGCCACTGCCAACTTGAGTTGGCGAACTCTAAATTTCAAATTTCCCATGCAAAACCGAATTTGGCTCTATCTCCACATAGATACCTCCATTTCTTACCTGCCCCGCCAAAACTGGCGCTGTCCACGTATGGAATTTCTATTAAATGCTAATGAATACCCTCCTTCCATCCTTATCCTTTCCCTCCAAGGGTCTGCGCCCCTTTAGATTAGGATTAGTTTAGGTTGCATATAGTGTTCAACCTAGGTCTTAGTTTAGCCTTAGGTTATTAGGGCTTAGGTCTATTTTCCCCTTTTTTTTGTAATTTAAAAATCCACTTAGGATAGTAGTTTAGGATGCATGTTAGGACTTAGGATTAGTTTAGGGTTTTAATTCCTACTAACCACTAACACCAAACAACTTCCATCCAGCCTTCCAACTGACATTCACGTTAATGCAGAGCAGGACGTTCCGTCCTTTGGATCACGTGTCAAGGCCACCCGTGTCCAGGCATTTCTTGCCTCACGAGGTCCCAAGTTCGACAGTACAGGGTTCAAAAATCGAACCCCTGTCGTTGGCATTTACGTGCCAGCTACTCATTCCTGCAATCAGGCGCTGCACGTTCATATCAACCTCTGGTTTGGTTCAAGAGTAAATCAACACAGAAATCACAAGAAGCCCTCAGCATACTTTGGATCAATGAAATTGATTCAAGGTGTGCTGTCAATCAGCAACGAGAGTTTAGCAAGTATACGACAATTTTTCGTCACATCAGCAAACACGCAAGTACAATAACTATTTTCCTAACAATAAATCACAGCATGCAAGAATCCAAGTTAGCAACACATTCCTTTAAGATCAGAGTTTATCTTAACATGTTTGCTTTCATTCCAGCAGTTATAACAGCATGAAAAACTTTCACCAAGATAACATACAAAATCGAGTGTTACAAAGAAACCCATCTTTAACCTCTCTTGCATCCAAAAAGGGACCGTGGAAAAATTTTGGAAACAAAAGTAAGTTCCGGGGATAATAGTAAGAAAGCGATGAGCAAATAAGCTGCTGAAAATGTAAGGGATAATTTTGCCAAAAATTATAACAATGGGCGAAGCCTTATGGAGGACAATGTGATAATTACAAGGTGGAGGCAATTTTGAGCCTAAAAGGGACCTATAGGAGGCTGCTTCAATTGTGGCAAAGACCACTACGCAAATCGGTGCCCTTTGAAGAAGGATTATCATAATCAGCGGCATAAGATACATCTTTGCGGTGGCGGGCGCAAGCGGAAAAGCAAGTGACACCTATAGAAGTTATGGGTAAGTTATTTGGTATACCTGTCACTATTATTTTTGATACAGGAGCTACTAAATGTTTCATTTCTAATAAACTTGCTTCTAAACTTAAGAGAAATGCTGGAAAAATAGATAAATCTTGGGTATAAATGGTGGTAATAACTCTGTACATACAGTGAGTATGTGTCTTTTTGGGGCAGTCCTTGACTTACCTAATTTCTCCATGGAAGTTGGCCTCTATGTTACACCTTTGGGATCATAGGACATTGTCATCGGTGTCAATTAGTTAGCGGAGACCATAAAGTGAAAGTAGATCACTATGAAAAGAACATAAAATGTTTAGATGATCAGCTGGAAACAACAGAGATTCAAGGTGTGAAACGGGAAATTTCGGTTAGAAAATTGTCATCTATGCAACTTAAAAAGGCTAAAAACAAAGGATGTACCCTTTATGCGGTAAATATATCTGAATTTTCGAGAAGAAGATGGTGATTACATGAAACGATTTCCTCTGTTCTACAAAGTTTCAGGGATGTTTTTCCAGAGGAATTACCAGGGTTACCACCCAAGAGGGAATTTGACTTCACCATTGAAATCAAACGAGGAACCGAACCTATTTCCAAAGCACCTTATCGGATGACTACTACATAGTTAGTCGAGCTTAGGCACACAATTGCAAGAACTTTTGTCTAAAGGTTTGATTAGACCAAGTTTTTCACCTTGGGAGCAGCACCTGTAATATTTGTGAAAAGAAGGATGGAACACTTAGGGCATGTGTATTGATTATCGGATGTTGAACAAAGCAACAATCAAGAACAGATATCCACTTCCAGGATCAAAAATTTATTTGATCGGATGCATGGGGAATCGGTTTATTCTAAGATAGATCTTCGATCTGGTTATCATTAGTTAAGGATTAAAGAAGAAGATATTCATAAAACAGCTTTCCAAACAAGGTACGGACATTATGAATTCACGGTTCTACCCTTTGGATTAACTAATGCACCCACCACCTTTATGAACTTAATGAACAATATATTTCAAGAATATTTGGAAAAGTTTGTACTTGTATTCTTGGACGATATTCTCATTTATTCTAAAAGCGTTGTGGAGCACAATGAGCATTTGAAGATAGTTTTGGGAATTTTGAGAAAAAGAAAGTTGTATGGTAAATTATCCAAATGTTCTTTCTTTGATTCGAAGTTCACTATTTGGGTCATGTCATTAGCAGGAAGGAATTGTTGTAGATCCTTCAAAAATAGTGGCAATAATGAGTGGCTCGCACTAAAGAATGTGCACAGTAAGAAGCTTCATGGGTCTTCTTTGTTACTATAGAAAATTTGTTAAGGATTTTCTAAAGTGACTTTGCACTAATAACTTCACCGTAGAAGAAGGATAATAAATTTATTTGGAATGATAAGTGCGACAGCTTTCAAAAGTCCGAAAGGCCGGTTGACTTCTGCACCTATATTAGTGTGCAGACCACCAATGGGAGCTTTACTTGTTGTAACAGATATGCTTCGGGGAAGGCCTTGGAGGTGTTTTGTTACAAAATGATCAAGTCATAGCATATGAAAGTAGAAAACTTAAGTTGCATGAGCTGAATTATGCTCCTCATGATTTGGAGCTTGCTGCCATTGTTCATGCACTTCAAGTCTGGAGACACTATTTACTTGGGAAACCTTTTGAGTTGAAAACTGATCACTTAGGACTGAAATATATTTTCACTCAACCTAATCTAAATGCCAGACAGAGAAGGTGGTTAGAATTTTTATCACAATATGATTTTGATATTAGCTACATCAAAGGGAAGGAGAATAGAGTAGCTGATGCTCTAAGTCGTAGGAGGCACATTTATGCTCTTATAACATTAAGAACTTAGTTTAAGGATGAGGTAAAAAGTGCCTCAGAATCTGATATTTACTTTCAGCAAGTAAAATCAGCGCTTGCTGCAGAACCTAATGATGAAAGGTATAAAGGTTTTCATTTTGATAATGAAGGAATCTTGCGTTATGAAAACAGGGTATACGTACCTGTGCTGAATGATTTGAGAAAGAAGTTGTTAGTTGAATTTCATAATTCACCTTTCTCTGGACACCCGGGTATCACAAAAATGCTTGCTGATCTGAAACAACAATACTTTTGGAAAGGTATGAAAAAGGATGTCATTAATTTTGTGACTCATTGTTTGGAATGTCGTGGTTAAGGCAAAACATATGCACCTGTTTGAATGTTATATCCTCATAACATACCGCAGATACAAAAGGCAAGTAATAACCATGGAATTTGTACAAGGGTTACCCATGTCCGAGGAATAAACATGATGTTATCACAGTAGTTGTAGATAAACTAAGGTAGCTCATTTCATCGCTGGAAATCTAAAGGATGATTCACCAGTGCTGGCCAAAAGATTCGTACATGAAATTTTCAGATTACATGGTGTACCAGAATTGATTATATCTAACAGGGATCCAAGAATGACGTCAAGGTTTTGGCAAACGCTTAATACAACTCTTGGAATGAAACTAAACTTCAGTTCTGCATATCATCCGGAAACGGATGGACAAATTGAGAAGGTAAATCAAGTGTTGGAGAACATGTTGAAAATGTATTGTATGGATCAACAGTATAAATGGGAAGAGTATCTTCCATTAGTTGAATTCGCATACAACACTTATCACTCATCTCTTAAAATGGCACCATTTGAAGCACTTTATGGAAGAAAGTGCGAGAACCCCTGTTAGTTGGGATAGTGTGGAGGATAGAGTGGTAATTGGACCGAGATTCTCACCGAAATGGAGCAAAAGTTAAGGCTGATTCGTGAGCGATTAAAGGAAGCGGCGGATAGGTAGAAGAGTTATGCTGACCTTAAGCGGGTTGATTGAAGGTTTGAGCTTGGTGAGAAGGTTTTTCTTTGTGTTAAACCCGGGAAGAGTTCTATAACTTTTGGCAAGGCTGCCAAGTTATCACCTCGATTCGTGGGACCTTTCGATATTGTTGAAATAATCAAACCCGTAGCTTATCGATTAGCATTACCACCGCTTTATCTCGCATGCATGATGTTTTCCATATTTCTTTGCTTAAGAAATATGTTTTAGATCTGTCACATGTTTTAAATTGGAATTCCTTGCAGGTCCAAGACCCAAGAATAATCGTGGTTAAACCCACACGAGTGCTGAAAACTCACCAATTGCATTTGAGAAATCGTGAAATACAACAATGTAAGGTCCAGTGGGACCAGTTTAATGAAGAAAGTGCAACTTGGGAAAATCGGAAGAGATGAAAATTGCTTTTCCTTCTCTTTTTTTTAACGAATGAAATCATTGACAAAACATTTCTTTTATGAACTTATCTTTTTCAAGTTTATATGAAAGCCGATGGAGGCAAACATTATTCAGTGAATAAAATTTGTTGTGACATTGATTTACGGAACTATTTAAGTTGGAAATAGTCACATTATTTTAGGAACTAATAAA
Source organism: Taxus wallichiana var. yunnanensis (assembly GCA_018340775.1). Taxonomy (NCBI): domain Eukaryota; kingdom Viridiplantae; phylum Streptophyta; class Pinopsida; order Cupressales; family Taxaceae; genus Taxus; species Taxus wallichiana. The sequence continues at coordinate 701,283,171 of CM031236.1, read as the reverse complement.
TTGGTTGACACGAAGGTTAATCGAATATGTAATCATCGGGATGATGAATCTTTTAGGAGGGAAGCATGTAACACTCTGAACTGTTGTTACTTCCTCCTGAGCATTCAAGTGTTGATATGTGATTTCTTTTGTAAAAGGATGTGTTCCTTTGATTGTGAAGTCATGCTTGATATGGACTGTATCTTCTTTGTAATTGAAGATCTTTGACTGAGTCGGAATATGATTGGACTCTTTTATTTCTTTCATTTTGCACCTGAGTTTAATCTGACCTCGGAATGAATTGTGGATTTATCCATCTATAAGACCCAGCCTTGGATCAGTGGCATTGATCCAAGTGATGCTTTAAGTTTATTCGGGATGAACTAAAATTATAGACCTTACATAGGTTGCAAGAAGTCCAATGCGTTGAATAAGCTATTCCGGAGTCTAACTCAGGCTGATCGTGTTAAATGAATTGGTTCCCGATATCGTAATATCAGGAAGGTCTTGATCATGGGCCAGGTAATAAATTCAGATACATTTATTCAACTAGCCTATTGGCAGTGCTGGAGTGAATCCTTTTCGTGAATGTATGTTTGTAGGTTCTTATTATGAACATTTTAAATGTTAGACCTAAACTAGATTTATTAAGGTTAGTAACCTAAAAATAAACTATAATCTATGGGTTAGATTAGTGTTAATCTAACCTAGGCCTAAGCTATAAGCTAAATGTTCTAAGTTAGTAACCTAGTGCTATGGAGGTTAGACTAAGTTGCATCTTAAATCCTAACCTATGTTACTAACCTAACTAATGAACAAGGAAGAAAGGGGACCTATGAAAGGGTGCGAGCCATGGGCGGCAGTTTCTATGGCATTAAATGGGATGGATAAGCATGAAGGACAGAGATATAGTGGAAGTTTTAAACGGCTAGCAAAAGCCGACGTGGCGAGTCGCCAAAGTTTTGTCCATCACCAACTATGGCGGTCGGTGGCAATGGAGATTGAGCGGGAGTTTTGGAGTAAATGCGATTAATGAACTCGGTCTTCGAGCTTGGGTTTCTCGGGAAGACATGCAAAATGGAAAACTCGGTATTTTTTTGGATTTTCATGCGCTCCGATTTTCCCTCTGTCTCGATCACTTTGGTTCTTCACACCGATCTACTTGGAGTTACATGGAAAATATGAGAGTAACTAGCTCTTTTCTCTGTCAGGAAAGTTTATAAGGCATGGAAATAACAAATTATTGTTCTTTGAATCTAACGTGGAAAAAGAGGAGAAGGCTCAAGCTCTTTCAGTGGTCTTTTTCGGATTTTTAAGCAACATTACCAGGCATGTTAGGCCCTAACCTTTAAAAATATTTCTTTCTTTCAAATGATTTCATTAGAACAACTCTGTTCAGATGATTTTTGGGTTCAGTTGGTTTTTATGGTAGCTTGTGTGATTTAGTTGCTGTATCTTCTTACTGGCTCAACTTTTTTAAGTAAACCCTTGATGGGTGTGTATTGTGTTTCAAACTGTTATACTATCTCGCTGTATTTTGCATTTCGGATAAAGTTGTGGAAATGCTTGCAAGGAAAATACCTGAAATCAGTTCTGTGGGAGTCCATGAATTGTTTCCTTGTTGGGTTCAGGCTACAGTCGATACTTGCTGTCGACACTTGTCGAAAAGGATACTGTTGGATTTTTGTTTGAATGTTCAGTATATTTCAACTTCTTTATAAGTTTTGTCGTGGGTTATATAAGTTGTGGTTACTGAATCTTGTTGGGTTTTGCTATAATACTTAAGTTACTTTTGAACGGATAACTTGCTGTGTTTATAGTATTTGAATGTGACTTTGTAGAAGTTCTCCCTGTGTTGTAATTATGGGATTTAATTCGATGAAAGTGTCAAGATAAATATACATATGAAATGACCCTGTGGAGTCCTTAGATTGTTCACATATTTTGTGTGAATACTTATTGTTTTTGGCTCTGTTGGAATCCTTTATATATATATATATATATATATATCATGTATTTTGGCTTCTGTAGAAGTGGGTCGTGAATGCCATACGTTTCTACCTCTGAAGGAGTTCAGATGTGAATACGGTATGTTATTATTTTGGTTAGAATTCTTGAATTTGATATGTATCTTGTATCCTTCTACTTCTGTAGAAGTTTATTTGAAGAATACCACATGGGTAAGACTCCTTTTTAAATCCAGGGCGTATATTATGTTTTCCCTTTTGAATAATCTCAGTCGTGAATACTGTTATGATTCTTGAGTTGTGGTCACAAAAGCAACTTCAATCTAAACTTGTTTTGAGCATTAGTGGTATGATCTTGTTGGATTTTTGAAATGTTGCGAGTTGGCTTGATTTTCGATTAAATCTTCGTTGTGCGTGCATAACGTTCGGTCTCCTATTTTATATCCTTGTGTCCCTTTCTGTCCACTTCATGGAAAGTAAAAAAAGGAAGGGCTTTCTTTTCATACCTTACTTGGTTGAGACCTTGTTGAGATTGTTTTCTTGAAAACGAATTCTAATATAAGTCATGGCTGTATTATTTAAGAATTTTTTCCAGTTAAATGAGGTTGTGCATGTTGTGTGGATTTAGTATGAATATCTCTACATAGGCATAGGGAACATCATTTGTTTTAATGTTATTGAGCCTCTTGTTTGACTGTGATGAAAAGGTTGTTCTTTTGATTTCGGCCTTGGGATCTAAGCCCTTGCAGAGTTTTAGTAGGGACTAGATTGAGATGTACGCGTTCTTTGGGTGGGATTGATGTCGTGCTTGTGCATGATTACGTCTTCTGCTAGTATGAATATCTAGTCATGAGCTTGACTGAACTAAAGAATTGTTAACTGTACCTCGACAAGCGATGGCATTGCATATTTTATCATTTGTTGATTAGTATGGAAGGTTATGTGGAGTCTATTTGATAGATTATTCATCACTGCCTTGGCGCGAGAGCTCTGTACATCTAGTAAGCTATAGGAAGTTTTTATATTTAAATTTAAACAAAGCTGTGGTGCTTCTTATGGTCTCGTCTGATTTATTTGCATGCATATAAGGTGAATGCTTTACTCTTGAGGAGACGGTATAGTCATGAGCTTGATTTGAAGGGAAATATGAATGACTCGTTTTCTTTCTCTTCTGTTGTAAAGTATATGTTGATATATTTTTATCTAACTTTTGGAATTGTTTTAACATACTGATGGAATCATGAATTGTTATGATATTCATTTTATTATGTTGAATGTAATGGTCTGTCTGATGTTTGTTGTCCTTGGGATTCAGATGGATAGTTGTTTTAGATGCATTTGTTCTTCTTGGTCACTAACGTTTATGATGAAATATCGGGAAGGTATCTAGGACTATTTAGTAACTAAAATATGAGTTACGCTTGTATAGTCTTATTGTATTACAAAAGCATAATCTGAAATATGTTTGCATGTTTGGTGAAATGATTTCATTTAAACAGGTTGTTTAATGAAAACAATTGGTGGATTGCAATTGTTTTAAGAGTTAGTGCTTATCATGCTCAGTTCATCGAACTTACTCGTGTTGACAATTTTTGCGAGATGGTTGCTATAAGTGGTAAAAGCACGCCATTCGATAAGATGATTAGATTGTTTAATTTGGTTTTTTGATGAATTTTAGCTTGATTCTCTGAATGTACTACTTGTAGAAAGATGTTCTTTTTCTGTTGAGTATTGTATCAAATATGCTGAATGCATAAAATGTATTTGATTAGCTTGAGAGGAATGAAAAGAGATATTTGTTACTTATATGATTGTATTCGTATCTTGATAGTTTGACCTTCTTCGGTTCAAATGATCTTGAGAGCATTGTTATTATTGTATAATTTGGAGACTTTTGTGATTATCAATGTAAGCTTGCAAGAATATGTGACTGAATACTTATGATTGTTTAGTAGTTCTAGTATGTTCTATCTAAAGCTAAATTGGAATTTAGATCACTGTCTTTCTGGAAGCTAGGGTTAAAATAAACCTGAACAGGAAGCTAAACAAGCTGAATAAATTATTACTTCCTAGTCTTGTTCTAAGTCAAGACAACGTTTAATTGGAATCTTAATCACTTTATCTCGATACTAATAAGTAAGATAAGATTTCAGCTATGAGAAAAGATATAAACCTAAAAAGGGTTTGGTTAGCAATCTCATGTGAAGATTGAGGGTTATTGCCCAATTTCATTGATTTAAAATTATGTATATTCTATGAACTCCTTGAAGGGACCTCTTGTCTTAATAACTTCTCTTGTGTAAAGGGTTTTACTAAGAAAGGTAATTCTAAGGTGAGGAACCCGGGGTTGGGAAAGACTACCCTTTAGGGAGCATCTTATGGTATAATTTTAACTCAACGTATGTAACATTTATTAATAAGTAGATCTTTTCGAGGTGAATTTAAAGGTTGACGGAACAAGTCAACTGAAGGGTTGTACCTTCAAGAAGATTAGGATCTTCTCGAAGATACAACAATGCAGGTGACTTATGACGACACCCTTTGCATTGATCGTTAAGATTTACACCTTTAACTCGAGCAAGTTACTTTGGGACTGATTAGGAATGTGGTCACGTTATAAGGCTGCCCTAGGAGACTCGAGGTATCTTGACACACTAGATTAACTAGGGTTGACCCAGTATGTCAGCGTATCCCTAGTCCTCGGGAGCATCCCTATAATGTTGTCATCTTACTAATCCATTCCTGAGTGAATAACTTGGGATAGGAGAGTCTGACAGAAGTCAGTATAAGACATTCTACATAACATAGGAATGGGGTGAAGGACGTATTCCAGATTGATGAGTATGCCGTCAAGGAATACGAGACATAAGCATTATGTTTCAAATCTTTGGCCAAAGTATCGCAAGCTGCTGATTACGTTGTCCTAAGTCACCTAGTCTAAGGGATGAGATGCCGATGAATAATGGTAACAATTATTCAGATAGGTTCCTTAGACAGAGCATTCTAAATCCCAGATCAAGGAAGAGAACCGCAAGAGTGATGTGTAAAAAAAAATGCCAACTCTTACTACACATGAATAGATTAGTAGATTACCGAGTCATGGAATAAATAGATCGGAGGTAATGTGAGTCATTATAGCTGCATATGGTTATTTGTTATAAGAATGGTTGTTTTGATTTATGAGTTCTAAATTATGTATTTAGAACCAGGAAGCATTTATCAAAAAAATAAAAATTACTTATTCTAATGTGTAAAAATGAGGATGTTACAACATCCTTAACATGTCCTCTAAAACCCGATTGACTCTCTTAGTCATCCATCCATCTCCGGATGATATGCGGAACTGAAGTTTAATTTAGTTCTCAAGGCCACATTAAGCGTTTGCCAAAACCTTGATGTCATCCTCGAATCTCATCGATATGGTTAATTCCGGTATTCCATGCAATCTAAAGATTTCATGTACAAATCTTATTCTTAACAACACTTGATGTATCGTCCTTCAAATTACTAGCAATGAAGTGTGCCACTTTGGTCAATTTTTTGACTACAACCAGGATAATGTCATGCTTATTTCTTGACATAGGCAATCCTTGAATGAAATCCATCGTTATCACTTGCCATTTATAGTACGGAATACTGTGGGGGTACAATAATCCTGTGGGATGCATATGTTCCACCTTAACACGCCGACATTCCAAGTAGTGTGTTACAAATTTTACCACATCCTTTTTCATTCCCTTCCAGAAATATTGTTGCTTAAGATCAGCAAGCATTTTCTTAATGCCATGGTGTCCAGAAAAAGGTGAATTATGAAATTCAGTTAACAATTTCCCTCTTAAGTCATTTGCCAAAGGTATATATACCCTGTTTTCAAACCTCAGAATTCCTTCATTATCAAAATGGAATCCTTTATACCGACATCCTTCGAGTCTGCAGCAAGTGTTATTTTGACTTGCTGGAAATAAGGATCTGTTTCCAAGGCATCTTTCACCTCATCCTTAAACTGAGTTCTTAACGTTATAAAAGCAGAGATATGCTTCCTTCGACTCAGAGCATCTGCTACTCTATTTTCCTTGCCCTTGATGTAGCTTATATCAAAATCATACTGAGACAGAAATTCTAACCATTTTCGCTGCCTTGCATTCAGATTTGGCTGAGTAAAAATATACTTCATCCCTAGATGGTCTGTTTTTAACTCGAAAGGCTTGGCTAAAAGGTAATGCCTCCACATTTGAAGTGCATGAACAATAGTAGCGAGCTCTAGATCATGTGGAGCATAATTCTGTTCATGTAACTTAAGCTTTCTGCTTTCATAAGCTATGACATGGTTATTCTGTAACAGAATACCTCCAAGGCCTTCTCTGAGGCATCATTACAACCATAAAATTTCATTGGGATCGAATGCAGTCAAAATAGGTGCTGAAGTTAACCGTTCCTTTAAATTCTTAAAGGCAGATTCACATTTGTCTATCCAGGATTGAATTTCTTATCCTTCTTTTGCGGTGAAGTGATTGGGGCAGCAATTTTTGAAAAGTCCTTAACTTGAAATTTTGATAATATCCAGCCAAGCCCATGAAGCTCCTCACTTCGTGCACGTTCTTAGGCACAAGCCACTCGATTATAGCTGTGATCTTTGAAGGGTCAACAACTATGCCAATATTGCTTATTACGTGTCCCAAATAATGCACCTCTGCATCATAAAAGGAACATTTGGATAGTTTTCCATACAACTTCCTCTTTCTTAAAATTTCCAGCACTATTCTTAGATGTTCTTGGTGTTCTTCGACATTTTTAGAGTATATAAGAATGTCGTCCAAGAATACAAGCACAAACTTGTCTAAGTATTCTTGAAAAATATTGTTGATCAGATTCATGAAGGCGGCAGGTGCATTAGTCAACCCAAAAGGTAACACCGTGAACTCATAATGCTCGTACCTCGTTCTAAAAGTTGTTTTATGAATATCTTCTTCCTTTATTCTCAGTTGATGATACCCAGATCAAAGATCTATTTTTGAATAAACTGATGCTCCTTGCATATGATCGAACATATCATCAATCCTAGGAAGTGGGTATCGATTTTTAATAGTTTCTTTGTTCAACATTCTATAATCAATGCACACCTCAAAGTACCATCCTTTTTCTTTACAAAAATTATTGGCGCTCCCCAAGTGAGGCGCTCGGTCTTATTAGCCCCTTAGTCGAAGTTCTTGTAACTGAGCCTTTAGCTCTACCAACTCAATGGTAGTCATTCTATAAGGTGCTTTAGATATGGGTTCAGTTCCCGGTTTGATTTCTATCGCAAAGTCAAACTCACGTTTGGGTGTAAGACCTGGCAATTCCTCCAAAAACACATCATGGAAACCCCTTAACAATGGATATATTTCCATGAAATCATTATCTTCCTCACCATTTTCTATCATTTTTACTACATACAAAGTGCAGCCTCTATTTTTAGCCTTTTTTAGTTGCATAGCTATCAGTTTCCTAACTGCAACTTCACGTTTTACACATTGAATGACTGCTGCTTTCTACAGGTCATCGAAACAACAGATTTTTTTCATAACAGTCGACCTTTGCCTTATGTTTAGCCAACCAGTTAACTCCAATAATGATATCATATGATCCTAGAGGAGTGACATACAAGTCAACTTCGGTGGAGAAACTAGGCAAGGCAAGAATTGCCCCAAAAAGGCACATTTATTTATGGGACAACATTATTCCCATAATGCATTGTCCATGTTTTATCCATTCTTTTAGCCTTTCTTTTTAATTTCATTGAAAGTTTAGTAGAAATAAAGCATTTAGTAGCTCCAGTATCAAAAAGTATGACTACAGGTGTGCCGAATAACTTACCCGAAACTTCTATGGGCGTAACTTGCTTTTCGACTTGTCTATTAGCCACTACATGTATCTATCTTTGCTGACCGCGATCTTCCTTCTTCAGAGGACATTGATTCACATAGTGGTCCTTTCCATAGTTGAAGCATCCTCCAGCCTAGCCCTTTTCTAGGCTCAAATTTGTTACCAGACCTTGAAGTTATCATTCGCTTCCATAGGACTTAATCATCCAAGGTGCCATTAACTTTTTGAAGGCTTGTTCACACGCTATTTACAGGTCCTTTCATCACATGATTTCTTGTTGTTATCTACAACATTTTTGTTTTTCACACCAAACCTTTTCCAAGGTCCCCTTTTTGGTCAAGAGATGAAGAAGAATTGGGAATCTTCTTCCTTATCTCTTCCCGTGAGCGAATATTGCTCTCAATTTACATTCTGTTTGATTGCCTTTTCGACAACTCCATCCATGGTGGTTGGGCGTGGACATCCACTTCACCACCAATGATGGAATTCGGTCCCATTATGAATTTTTGTATTCGAACTTCTCATCGGCTTGATGCTTGTGGCACATACTTAAGGAGTTTAGTAAACCCTTCCCGATATTCCGTCACCGACAAATGACCTTCCTTGCGACCATTTCTGAAATTCAGTCATTTTCCTATCAAAATAGAGTTGAGGCAGCCATCGTTTCCTAAAATAACCCTTAAATTGATCCCAAGTTATGTCCGATTCGACAATATTCATCTCAACCTTACGGTTGTCCCACCATGATGATGCTTCATGAGAATGATGATATGCTCCCCATATCGCTTTAGTCTCTTCGAGAGAAGTTTCTTATTGCAAAGTATTTCTCCATTTCACCGAGCCAATTCTCGGCTCCGTCCCCAAGGGTTGTTCCATCAAACTTTGGAGGACTTATTCTTTTAATATCATTTGTAAGTTCAACTGCTAATCTTTCCCTTTTATTTTAAGGGGGATTAGGAGCAATTACATTATTATTATCAACACTTGAATTCCCTTCATTGATGTTGTCCATGGAGGCGGTGATCATTTATTTCAGCTTCATCTTCCTCCTCTTCATTTCCCATTGATTTTTGTTCGAAGCAGTCACACGATCCCTCGTATCAAGTAGGGCAGCAAGGATTTCATCCATCTTTTGAGCGATGAGCTTCTCCACCTGTAACGGGTTATTCGTAGCATTCCCTCTTTTTCGACCATTTTCTCGCTTCAATAAGAAAATGTAAACCTTATTAATATTGTGGACTCATTAGGTCCAAGAGCTGCAACCTTCGCTCGATACCAAGATGTAACATCCCCATTTTAAGATACTAGAACAAGGGAATTTTTTTTTTTTTTATAAACGTTCTGTTATGAATTATATAATTCAAACACACGTTCAAGTTTTAATAATTATTCTCTGCCCAAACAACACGATTTGGAACACACAATTTCCTTTTAAAACTAATGTTCCTTGTTTGTATATTTATAATATGGAACACACATTCAATGCCATTCAATCTTATAACATTCTATCTTTCTTGTAAATGACTCGAAGAACTGCCGATCTCCCATTTTCATGGCTCAGAGTTTCAACGATCCTTCATTTCATGACTCGGCAACAACCGATCCTTCATGTTCGTTCATGCATAGTATATTATATATAAAAGTTCTCTTAATCGTTACCGGTTATCAAGTGATCCATTTAAGAAGCCTATATGAATATCATTCGATATTCATCTGACATCCTGCATCTTAAATTAAGTGATTAGGACAACGCAACCAGCACTTGTGATACTTTGGCCAAAGATTTTCACATGCTTTGCATGATCATATTCCTGGATGTGATACACATCAATGTAATACGTCCTTCACTTCACTTCACCTGTTATCTAGAATGGTCTTTCTGGTTCCTACCAGTCCTTTCAAATTAAGGTCAGATTTAAACTTCCAATTTCCAACTAGCAATATGAATGAGTATAGGAAGGCACTCCTGGTAACTAAAGATACGCAGACATACGATGTCGTTCCCCATGACTCCGTGTGTCTAGTTATCTTTAGTCCTCCGGAGTCACTCCGTATACGTGATCATACTCCTATCCCCAGCCAAGAACTTCACATTCAGCCTATGTATTCTTGATGTTTTAATTTGGGAGGGCATTGTAATATGTCAGCTATAACATTGTGTCATCATGAAGACCCCGTCTTCATGAAGACACCTTGCTGTAGCTGGCGTATGTTAATGTCCTACGGAATCCTCCCATCGAGAATACACATCCTGCTCAAGTGATTTGGATATGATCTTAATATTTAAGATCAACTTTCAGCAACCATGCTGATCCTTTATCCTCATTCCCGTTACAGTTGTACATAGCTAAGAGAGACTAAATCCGTCTTCTAGCTTGCTTTACATCTTCTCCTTCTTACCGAAGGGTTGCATTTTTCCTACTTGGTTCTCTTCTTAATCGTTGGATTAAGCAGCCCGTTACCGACGGACGTGATAAGTTTAACCTATTAAACTTATCCAAGATTTTTACAACTGTAACTAAATTCAAAATTCCAGCTTATTAAACGTCATCTAAACGAGGTCTAATTTCCAATAAATGTATTCATTTATTCCCCTTAACCTTACATAGTTAAGGTCCATTAGCTATGGATATATTTATCCCATATCCTTTCTTTCTGAATTTAACATACGAGGTTATTAATGGAGTTTGGAAACGAAGTTCAGTTACTCCTAAGTTAATTGATATTCCTTAGCTTCCAAGCTAATCCTGAATACCTATCAGTTATGGAATCATATTCTTCCTAATCCTTTTTAATGTCAATTAAAAATTCATCTTTACTCAAGTATGAACTAATTGCACATTTCAACTTAAAAGTTGCATTTAGGTAAGAATAGATATCAATTCCTTTTTAACATCCATCCAAGGACAATTAAATAAATCCAAATCAAGAAATAACATTTTATTTCCAATTTAATCAACAATATCAAACTGATATAGTTATTAAAATATCACACTTGTATTCATCAATCCATTTCATAATCCATACATTTGCCAATCCAATGGATTGGACTTTGTTTATATAAAACATCGTTCTGACTCATAGATAGAAGAATGTACTTTCTTCTTTTCACAATTCCTCGTAGAGGAATAACAACTAATAAATACAATTCATCTTCTACTAAACAAAAGAAGCATCGAGAAAACAGCCATGTCTTCGTTCTAATCAATTTCCATCTATAAAATTACTTGCAAGTCGATTGATGGCCAGCATATTAAGCACTTGTCATTAAAATGAGGTGCTTTAATTAAGCTGTCTCGATAAAAGAACCACCTTTTATGAAACGGCGTAAGAACATCAATCAAAAATCAAGCATCAAAAGAAGGGACAACATAACAACTGAACCATCAAAATACCATCCCAATCAGCCAAAGAATTGCTGTCCTATTTTTCCACAGAACCGTTACAAGTTCCAAATTACAATATTTGTAAAGTTTAGGAATACAAGTAGCATACTGCTGATATAACTTAACTGTTATTCTTTCTATTCCTTTCACTAGTAATAAATGCAAAGGGTAAAACTAACTGAAACGTAACCAATTACTTTCCTTTCAGTTCATGCAACACATTTGATTCCAAGCAATCACGCATAGATGAGAAAGAAAACATCAATGCATATAGTTCCTCATACCCAAGTGATACAAAATTCATTCTTCACGATTACAGATTTCCAACTGTATGAAAGAAGAAAAGATCATTTTTCCAAGTTATCCATCCACATTCCTATTTCTTTCCTCATGTCCTATCCTAAAAACTTGAATCCAAACGAGACACAATCAAGATAACGATTCGAGTGAAACTTACAAAATCCATTCGAATTCACTTTCCAAAGAAGAAGAATAATTTCATTCATAATCAGCTTTAAATGAAAACAAGGAAGAATTTATCATCCTTATCAATAATTCATTTAAATCAGCTCATATGAATACCCAAAAGAGTTAATACAACATCATATTTATCATAGAACAAATAGTATAAGAATGCATACTATGTACTTACTTTACTGTACTAGAAGAATCCATATTTCTTTCACTTGTATTTTTAACCAAATAACGATTATACAATCACGAAATCAATTATTCACATGACTTTCTATTTTCATGAACGCATATCGATTCAAAATACAATTTACTCATTCTTTGTTACCTACAATGAAGACCAATCATAGAGCACGATAAGGCTTCCAATGCTATTTCTAGAATTCAAACAATGAAAAAGAAAATTTCATTCCTTTAACCTTTCACTAAGAAAACAATCATTTTCTTCAGACTCAAAAGGAATTGTTCAGGCCGATTTCATTTCTTCTAAATGACGGTGCCAAGATCGAAGACCACACGAAACAATTAAATATTTCATTTGTACAGAAAGCACAGCACTCAGAAAAATAATCTAAATACCGCTGTCACTTCCAACAATCCGAACTTATAAGGTTCAATAAACCCAGTTACTATTTCTTTCGAAATCTAAAACAACAGAGAAAGGAAGAAATAGTTTCCTATAATTTCAGTAAGAAACCATCATTTTCTCATAATGAAATAAAACACCCAAATCGAGCTCACTGCCAACAAACATTTCTACCCGAAATCCATTTTTCAAGTTCATGATAATATGCAGAACTTCAGAATGCAATAATCAGTTATCATTACCTCTATCAAAGTAAACCCGTATAGGGTGTTAAATGCATAAGTCAAACAATCAAGACAACCCACACACATGAGACACAATTCCATGCATTTATTCTTTTGCACAAAAAATCCAAAGCTAAGTCGTATTCACAAAGACAGTCTGAACTAGAAGATTGAACATCATCAATAAAACACAACAAATCATCTAACCCCCACAGGAAGAATCAACATAATTCATTTAATGCACGGAAATACAAGCCAAGATCGTTTTCCAACTATTATGCAAAGCTGTAAGATCAAGTCATTTCCATAAAACATAACAAAATCAACCTTTCATCCCAACAAGAAAGAATGTAATCATTTATAAGTTCAGAGAAAAACAATTTCTTTTCTAGCTCCCACGAATACCCAAATTGTATTCGTCCATTTATATAAAAGAAGAAGCACAACAATAATTACATTACTATCATTTCCTTCTAACCGAGCTCGTAATGCTCAGATAAAACTCTAATGCCAATTCCTTTAAAATCCAAAAATGCTATTTCCTTCTAATCCAAACATCGAAGGAAAGGAAAGGAAAAGTCTTATTTCCTTTAAGAAAAATTTCGGTATAGAAATGACATCAAGCAACTTCATTACATCCTATACAATTTTATCACAAAAGTTCATTTAACAAAAGATCAATCGCACAATAATGAAAACAACCCACACTACTGCTGCCATAGTTCTTATATAACATTTAATCGGAGAAAAACCCATTTCAATTCCCAAATACCATCAACAACCAACCAACAAGTTCTTATTCCAACTCAATTCATGCAAAGATAGATCAAATCACAATATAGCAAGAAAATGATTTCACCCATATCATTTCAAACAATGACAGCAATCGACTAACCCAAATCGTCTCAACATGACAATAATCGGATAAACCAAAAACCCAAGAGCGGGGTTGTTTTAATGAGACGCTTAAACAAAGCAAGTGTTTTAAAGAGAAGGGCTTAACATGCCTATAATTTCTTTTCAAAACTTGAAGAAAACGCGTCTACCAAGGTATTTCCTTCCACGGCAGACAAGCACGAGCTTCCAAACAATCCTTTCCTCTTGAAGCTCAAAGTAAGCCTCCAAATTCCAAAAAACATTGATAAAACCCAAATGAAACTGGTTCGTTAGAGACAAGTAAAAACCAAATGCGAAGCAACTTCTCAAAATCTGAATCAACACAATAAACAATCAAATTTCCCTCATACACTTTCCAAGGTGAGCTGGTCGTGAGGACCTAAAAAAAATTTAATGCATTAAAGGCTCAGCCTTTTCCTATTTTCCCACGCCACCGCCGACTTGGGTTGGCGAACTCCCAAGTTCAAATTTTGCATGTAAAACCAAATTTAGTGCATGACCAACTAGATTACCTCCATCTTTCTCCTGTTCCCTTAAACTGCGCTGTCCACATAAGGACTCACATTAATGCCATTAATTCCCTTTCATCCTTATCCTCTTCCCCCAAGGGTCTGCGCGTCCCCTTCTAGGTTAGGATTAGTTTAGGATTCATATTAGTGTTCGACCTAGGTCATAGCCTAGTCTTTAGGTTAATAGAACTTAGGTTTATTTCCACCCTTTTTTTTTATATAATTTAAAAATCCACTTAGGATAGTAGTTTAGGATGTAAGGTAGAGCTTAGGATTAGATTAGGATCTAATTCCCTCTAACACCTAACACTAACCACCTTCAATCCTGTCAAGTCTTCTCGACTGACTTCTAATTCCAACACTGTGCAGGACATTCCGTCCTTTGTTAACATGCCCGAGCCACTCGTATCCCGGCATTCCTCACCTTACGGGGTCTCATGTTACGACAGTGTATGGTTCGTGAATCGAACCCATTTCCGTTGGCATTTACGTGCCAACTCTTCATACCTGTAATCAGGTGCTGCACATTTATATTAACCTTCAATTCAGTTCAAGAGTAAATCAAAAAAGTGATTACAAGAAGGCCACAACATAAAGAGTTCAGCAAGCATACGACAATTTTTCGTCACATCGATGATACATACACATGGAAAGAATAAGCTGTTGTCCCATGTAAATAAATTACAGCATACGAGAATCCATATTTTGCACACATTCCCTTAACATCAAAATATATATTAACATGCTTGCCTTCATTTCAGCAGATACAACAGTATGAAAAATAATCACCAAGATAACTTACAAAATCAGGGTGTTACAACATTTGTGTGTGTGCGTGTGCGTGTTCATGTGTTTGTTTATGTGCGTGCACGTGTGTGTTTGCATGTGCTTTTACATGTGCATGTGCATGTGGGTATGCGTGCGTGTGTGCATGTGTGTACTTGTGCATGTGTGTTTATGTGTGTGTGTGTGTGTGTGTGTGCAGTGTGCGTGTGCATGTTCATGTGTTTGTTTATGTGCGTGCATGTGTGTGTGTGCATGTGCTTGTGCTGTGTGTGTGTGTGGGTGTGCGTGCGTGTGTGCATGCGTGCGTGTGCGTGTGCGCGTGCGGGTGCGTGTGCATGTGCGTGTGTGTGTGTGTGTGCGTGTGAGTGTGCATGTGGTTGTGTGTGTGTTAGTGCATGTGCGTGTGCGTGTATGTGTGCGTATGTGTGTTTTTGTGCGTGTGCGTGTGTGTGTGCGTGTGCGTGTTTGTGCACATGTGCGCGTGTGCGAGTGTGTAGGTGCATTTGTGCGCGTGCATATGCATGTGAGTGTGCTTTGCTGCTCTGTGCGTGAGCGTCTGCGTGTGTACATGCATGTGCGTGTGCGTATGCGTGTGAGAGTGTGGGTGCATGTAAATGTGCGTGTGCGTGTGCGTGTGCGTGTGTATGTGCGTGTGCGTGTGCACATGCATGCATTTGTCTATGTGAGTGTGCATGTGTGTGTGCGCATGTGCGTGCACGTGGGCTTGTTCATGTGCGTGTGCATACGAGGGTGTGTGTGTGTGTGTGCGTGTGCGTGGGAGTGCATGTTCTTGTATGTGTGCGTGCGAGTGCATGTCCTTGTGTGTGTGCGTGCGAGTGCATGTCCTTGTGTGTGTGTGCGTGTGTGCGTTTGCATGTTTGTGCACGTGGGCTTGTTCATGTGCGTGTGCGTGTGCATGTCCATACACGGGTGCGTCTGCATGTGCTTGTGCATGTGTGTGTGCATGTCCTTTTGTGTGTGCTTGCGTGTCCATGCATGTGTTTGTGCGTGAGCATGTGCGTGTGTGTGTGTTTATGCATGTGTGTGTCTGTGTTGCATGTGCGTGTGCATGTGCATGTGCATGTGCGTGTGCGTGTGTGCATGTGTGTGTGCGTGTGCGTGTGCGTATATGTGTGTGTGTCTGTGTGTGTGTGCATGTGTGTGGGCGTGTGCGTGTGTGAGTGCGTGTACGTGTGTGTGCGAGGTATGTGCGTGTGCGTGTGCGTGTGCATGTGTGCGTGTGTGCATGTGCGTGTGTGTGTGCGTGTGTGTGTGTGCGTGTGCATGTGCGTGTGCGTGTGAGTGCATGTCCTTGTGTGTGTGTGTGCGTGTGCGTACGAGTGCGTGTGTATGTCCTTGTGTGTGTGCTTGCGTGTGCGTGTGCATGTGTTTGTGCGTGAGCGTGTGCGTGTGTGTGTGTTTATGCTTGTGTACGTGTGTGTGTGTGTCTGTTTGCATGTGTGTGTTTATGCGTGTGCGTGTGCGTGTGCATGTGCGTGTGCATGCGCGT
>CM031236.1:701254494-701256994 GCA_018340775.1 Taxus wallichiana var. yunnanensis | reverse complement strand
TGTGTGTGCGTGTGCATGTGTGTTCGTGTGTGTTCGTGTGTGCGTCATGCGTGTGCATGTGCATGTGTGCGTGTGCGTATGCGTCTGTGTGTGCGTGTGCATGTGCGTGTGCGTGTGTGTGGTGGTGTGCGTATGCATGTGTGTGTACATGTGTGCGTGTGCGTGTGCATGTGCATGTGTGTGTGCATGTGTGCTGTGTCCATGTGCGTGTGCGTGTGTGTGTGTGTGAGCGTGTGCGCGTGTGCATGTGTGTGTCGTGTGCGTGTGTGTGTGTGTACAATTTGTATGTGTATGCATGCGTGTACTGTCATGCGTGTGCCGTGTGCGTATGCGCAGTGCATGTACCCGCTGTGTGCGTGTGTGTGCATGTGTGCGTGTTTGTGTATGTGTATGCATGTGTGTGTGTGCGTGTGCATGTGTGTTTTTGTGTGTGTGTGCACGTGCGTGTGCGTGTGTTTGTACGTGTGCGTATGCGTGTGTGCGTGCGTGCATGCGTGTGCGTGCGTATGGGTATGTGTGCATGTGCGTGCGCGTACTGTGTGTGCATGTGCGTATGTGTGTGTGCGTGTGTGTGCGTGTGTACCTGCATGTTCATGTGTGTGTGCATGTGCGTGTCCATGTGCGTGTCTTGTGTTGCGTAAATGTCCCCATGCGTGTGTGTGTGTGCGTGTGTTTATGTGTGCGTGTGTGTGTGCGTGTGTGCATGTGCGTGTGCATGAGTGTGTCTGCATGTGCGTGTGCCATGTGCGTGTGGAAGTGTGCATGTGCACATGTTGTGTGTGTAATAGTGCGTGTGAGTGTGTGCACGTGTGCATGCTGCGTATGTGTGTACGTGTGCGTGTGCGTGTGCGTGTGTGTGTGTGTGTGCATGTGCGTGTTTGTCTGTGTGCGTGTGTGTTGCGTGTGTGTGTGTGCGTTTGTGCGTGTGCCGTGTGCGTGTGTTTGTGCGTGTGCGTGTGTATGCATGTGCGATCGTGTGTAGTGTGCATGTGCGTGTGCGTGTGTGTACTGTGTGCGTGTATACGTGTGCGTGTGTGTGTGTGTGCGTGTGCGTGTATGTGCGCTGTGTATCGTGCATGCGTGTGCGTAATGCGTGGGTGATGCGTGTGCGTGTGCGTGTGTGTGTGCGTGTGCGTGTGCGTGTGCAGCGTGTGTGTGCATGTGCACGTGTGTGCGTTCTGTGTGAATCCGTGTGCATGTGTGTGCGTGTGCGTGTGCGTGTGTGTGCGTATTGTGTGTGTGTGCGAGTGCGTGTGCGTGTGTGTCACGTGTGTGCGTGTGTGTGTGCGTGTGCGTGTGCGTGTGCCCATGTGCGTGTGCACATGTGTGTGCGTGTGCATGTGTACATATTCGTGTGCGTGTATGTGTGTGCATGTGCGTGCATGTCGTGTGCCATGTGCTAATAAATATGTCACATGTATCATGTGCGTGTGCGTGCATGCGTGTGCGTGCATGCGTTTTGCATGTCCATATGCATGTGCATGTGCGTGTGTGTGCCATGCGTGTGTGTGCGTATTGTGTCCTTGTGCGTGTGTGTGTATGTACATGTGCGTGTGCGTGTGCTTGTCCGTGTGTGTATGTGTGTGCGTGTGCGTGTGCGTGTGTGTGTCATCTGCGTGTGAGTGTCCAGTGTGTGTGTGTGTGTGCCCAGTGCCATGTGCATGTGCGCGTGTAGTGTGCGTAATGCGTGTAAAATGTGGGTATTAATGCATGTGTGTGTGCGTGTCTTGTGCGTGTACATTTACGTGTGCGTGTACATGTGTGTCTGCGTGTGTTCGTGCGTGTGCGTATGCGTGTGCGTGTGCGTGTGCGTGTGCGTGTGCTATGTGTGTTTATGTGTGTTTATGTGCATGTCCATGTGCGTATGTGTGCGTGTGTGTGTGTGCTTAAGTGCTCACTGCGTGTGCGTGTGTATGTGCGTATGCGTCTGTGTGTGCCATGTGCATTAGCCATGTGTGTGTGTATGTGTGTGTGTGTGTGTGTGTGCGTGCGTGTGCCATGTGTGTGTGTGTGCGTGTCCAAGTGTGTGTGCATGTGACCCAGTGAAATGCAGCATGTGCATCGTGCGTTTTGTCGTGCTTATGCGTGTGCGTATGCGTGTATGCATGTGCGTGTGCGTGTGCATGTGCGTGTGCGTGTGCGTGTGCGTGTGCGTGTGCGTGGCGTGCATGCATTCAATGCGTATGTAATGTGTGTGCGGCGTATGCGTGTGCTTGTGTGTGCAGCATGTCGTGTGTGTGGAGCGTGTGTTATATGCGTGTGTGTGTGTTCATGTATGCGTTTGCATGCGTGCATGTGCGATGTGCGTGTGCGTGTGTGCGTGTGCGTGTGCGATGTGCATGTGTGCGTGTGCGTTTGTGCGTGTGTGTGCGTGTGCGTGTGTGCGTGTGCGTATGCGTGTGCAGCCATGTGAGTGTGTCGTGTGTGTGTGCATGTGAAGAGTGTGTGTGTGTGAATGTCCATGTTTGTGTGTGCGCATCATGTGCATGTGTATGTCCAT